>JARKHS020023421.1:97500-111776 GCA_030143305.2 Amblyomma americanum | reverse complement strand
CCCGACCCAAAGGACAGCTGTTCAATTGCGCTTGACAACCTTTTTTTTCTTTTCAGCGAAACTGGTTTTCTAAGTTCAGGAAGACTTAGATGTTTAAGTATTAGCAACGCTAGTGCTAGCTTGAATGACAGTTAGCGATGTGCGAGAGAAATAACCAGACCGAAAAGACTGTGCTTGGCAAAAGACGCACACTTCCTTTACTGGCCACGCCCTGATTTAGGAAAGAGAATATTTCCTGTGAGTCCGATGGGTTCCTGTGACGTCACTTGCCCTGACTCTCTGGTCACATTTACGAGACCATCTGTTACTTCTTGCCGTACATCATTCCCATGCCGTACGGAAGACCTCCTGCAAGAAATTGCGCCAGAAGTGGGAATGAGAATGAGAGAATAAGCACTTCAATTCCGAAACTATGGGAGGCAGCTTTACATGGAAAACATAGCGCACAATCACGATGGATGCTCGCGCAGCAGACGAGCACCCGGGTTGTCACGTAAGCAGAACAGCCGAGCAGACGACACGGCAACTGGCAAGCGTTATGTGCACGTGCAGTCTTGGTCAAAAGACTTAAGGCCAAATGCTTTTCACTGCAGCCGCAAAGACCGAATGACCTTGAAATGCTAGGAGAAGGTTTCTTCTTGCGGTAGAGAAGCTCACAGCTTCACTTGCGTTTTGAATGACCCGCTAAACGGAGCATTCTAGGAACATTCATTTCGCTGCAGCTGAACGCCGTGGCCTTAAGACTTTTGACCAAGACTGTACGTACTCTCGTACGCTTCGACACTGCTATCCTGCATGGGACCCTGAAAGACCGTCTGGTTGATGCTGCCGTGATATTTCTAAAGACATTGGAGGGCTGTACATTGTGAGTGTTGTACTTGCCTTCCCACTAGTGTAACTGTTTTCCAACCAGAGAGAGAAAACACTGCCTCTAGATTTAAAGCGGTGCCCTTACTCCCACGCACACCCTCTCCACGTTCTTGCTGACCATAATGGCAGTCATATTGATAACGCCTCCTTAGAGTTTGCCATTATTATGGGACCTAGCATATTGACCCTCTCATCCGGCAACGAAGATCTTTTCAAATAGCATGATTCTGAGCGGTATCTTATGACGCTATTACAGTGAAAACGACGCTGACAGATAACCTTCCTTAGAAGCACCCAGGGCCTGGAAGTGCTAAATGATTGTCTTGAAACATGATCGAATGAGCGTCGCGGCTTATTAGAGCCGCGAGTATATTTGCAACCCTTTTGTGGCAAGCATTCTTGGAAGTTCATAATGGCAGCGCAAAACTTCAGGACAACATTCCCTCCGCGCTTAATCCTCTTGATCCGGAGTACCCGCACTGAGCTTCCGAATGCTAATATATTGTGTTTGCCTGTACTGTCTCTAGGTAATTCAACGTCACTTTTTGAGCATATTCTTAAGACAAAGAAATTGACGGACGAATACGATAGTCGGTAACGCTGAACTTCGAGCGCAGCTGTTCACATGACACCTGCCACCGCTGGCAGGTGACGTGTTACGTTGCTAGCCGCCCTCCGGGATCTGCTCCTCACGAGTTCGTTTGCCAAGGACGGTGAGAGGTGCACATCGAATTCCGATCAAGAACAACCCGACAGCAATCCGCAGCATTGTTGCTAGTACTCCTACTCACCCATGCCGTAGTAGTCGTAGTCAAGTCCGAAGCCCATCATGCCCAGGCCGCCTAAGCCGTAGCCCAAGCCGTATCCCAAGCCGTAGCCCATACCGTAGCCCATGCCGTAAGGCATACCCATTCCGTACATTCCCAATCCGTAGCCCATACCCCACGGCATCCAACCCTGCAGCGCTGCAAGGAAGTGGAAAGGGTGAGCGAAATGTAATCACAGTTCAGATCGTCACGTCGTTATCGTACGTATTTACGCGTACATAGGCGCTCATAAACCGTTAGTATGTCTTTCTGGTTTGTTGGGTTAGTTAGCTCGTAAAATTTTTCGAACCGTGCGGAGAAATCTGCACAAGTATTTACAATAGGCAGCACACTCAGTACTCAAAACATCAGCCACATACTGACAGTCCAGTGTAGTCCTACTTTATAATTTATAACTCATTAACAAAGGCTTTCTGGTTCTGAATAATTTGTTTAAAAGTTTTCATAATTTCTACTTAAAAATTTATTATATAGTACAGAACTTCCAGAATGCACTGAGAAAAGTAAATAATGTTGGTGTAAGTTCGAGGAAAGCTTTTGTCTAGCAATGAAGCACTGTTAATCTGTTTTAATAATATAATAGAGCTAGATCGTATTAAGAGCTTCGTTCTAATAAAAACCATAGCGTGTATAAGTGTGTATTTAAAAAATTGTTAATCCACACAGTCACCTACGGCATCTACCGAAGGAAACTGAGCTAATGGTTCGTTCATAATTACTGTTCTATGTGCGAGCACAAGGTTATGCGCATGACGCTTTGTGATATTCAGCGCTGCCTGAGTGAGACCTACAAACCGAGAGCAACTTTCATCTTTACGCTTCCGAGCCTGGGCGCGACGCGGGCGGAAACTGTTTTCAGTCAGACACTGCAGAGCTCTGAGTTTAAGCATGTCGCCTGTAGGGTTTGTCTGGCTGAGTTAATATGTAATGGAGGGCACCGGTCGAAGTTATCCGGAACACTCCACTACGGCGTCCCGCATAGCCTGAGTCACTTTGGGACGTTGAGCTCCATAAAGCAAATCAGCCTAATTCGCTTACGCTGTTCCTTGTTCAACGGCAATGGTTTAGATTACGTACAGAAGGATGGCCGCTATGATGATCACTGTTGTCTTCCTGCGGACTCCTGAGCTGCTGCTAAGGAAGTTCATTGTTGCTTTTAATACATGGGACATATACGTAATAGACACGAAGCGAGCAAGGGAGCAGGAAGCCGCAGGGAGCTTGCCAACCTTTCGACAAGAAGACTTGCCTAGCAAGCTCCTTGAGGCTTCCCCATCCCGTGTTCACTTTGTGTTTGCAAAAAACCGATTCCACTGCCCTCTCTATACCATATACATAATAGCAGCAATGTCAACCCACGTGAGACCTTTTTCTGCGCATCTCAAGACCCGTGTTTCCTGCCTCTGCTGTATTGAGCTGCTGCTATACAGCAACGGTAGGTCTGTCACATTGGCGATTCCCACTTTAGCAAGAATTATGCTGCATAAGAGGATTTGCTAGTATTACAGCGGGTCTTTGTACTGAAAACTTTTGCACATGTATAATATGGCGATGTTAGGGTGGCAGAGGGTCGTTTACCTGCAGAGAATACTGCTGTCCAGGTGGTGCTAAGAATGACCTGCAGAGAATAAGAAGGCACACCGAACGGTGAGAAATCCCTCGAAGACACATTTAACTATAGTTTTTATTTTTACTCCCATGATACGAAAGCACACAAACGCTGCGCCCGTAGAAACATTCACCTATGAAACCTGAATAACGTTCATCGCCGTATGGCAGGGTCTACATAGCCTGGTAAAGCTCAGTGCTCGATATCCATTTGTTTTTAGAGCCAGTGAAACGTATGGGGTAGAAACTAGAAAGTTCAGAAGAACGGCATATTGGGCGAGTTAGAAATGCTCCATAATATTAAAACAACGCTAAGCAACAAGGACGAAGAACGAAGGGAACACACACAAAGGCGTTGATCTTTGTGTTCCCAAGAGTTGTAAGATTCTCAAGAGTTGTAAGATCAGCGCCTTTGTGTGTGTTCCCTTCGTTCTTCGTCCTTATTGCTTAGCGCTGTTTTAATATTATGTAGAAAATTCAGCCAACGTGGAACCAACGGTGGTTGGCCACACGCCAACCGAAAATACGCTCTTGAGAATCATATCCCAAACATTGACACCATCGCCATAAGCATGTATACGGTTGTGCCTGTGCACAATACAGTAAGAGGGCCAAAGTTTATGGTAGCGCCTGCTCATGTTGTCTGGGTAGCAGGGAAGAACATGGGATAGAATATGCACCCCACCTGCTCCATGCCTAAAAAGAAAAAAAATATTGCTATGGCCCGAAAGAATGGACCATTACCTTCAATATTTCCGTAACAGTAGCTTACAAAAATTCAGTATCGAAATTTTTTTGTCTATGAATGCTGTACATGCTCTCAAATCATAAACATTTCCTTTTATTTGATAACAATTAGCACCTGAATGGGATCATACGGCTCGTCGTGAGTCCTTTTAAGTTCCTTGAAAGCACTTAGCATCAACATAAAAGCGTAGCAGTTGCTGTGGTGCTATTGCACAGATGGTATTATCGTTGTAGTAGTCTGTATTAACCCGGTATTAACCTGATAATAACCTGGTATTGGTGGTATTAACCTTCAAATTCCTGGTATTAACCTGGTACTGGTGGTATTACCTTTCCAATTATTCTACCGGCTGTTGCTCCACTGTAGTGACACTCAGGTGCTAGTTAAAATCGGCAATTTTTTGGCACAGACCTGTGAGCTGGCCGATCTACGCCAGCATGCGCACAATCTCCACAATGGTCAACTGGTGATGTCAGATACTACACAGTCTCAGCTTTCGTAATGTAACTGCACACACATACCCAGCAATTCTGGACAAACGCTTTTTTGAGCGGGAAACCATTCATGAGCACAGCTTTTGTTTCATGTAATGTACAATTTCACTATAACAATCAATATAGCCCCAGATCGCCTGACGGCAGTGCTGTATTTTTTTTATATTCACGTTTTTCCTATCGTCAAAAGCGTTCCCCATTGTTTTTCTATGGCAGTCTTAAATGTTCGGTGCGATCGATGGAAACACCTTAAAAGATAGAATTTGCTACACATCAGAATGAACATTACCCTCAATATTTCCATAACAGTGTCTTACAATTTTGCAATTTTCCAAATTTTTGCCCGATAATGCTCGACATGATGCTTAAAAGTGCTTTGCAACAGATCTAAATGCCCGTGATAGCGATTGCTTTTCTTTAATTAATTTTTGCCCACTATGTTAAATGTGCTCACATTGACTCACAGATCTCTGAAGGTTACAGTACTGGACAAAAAATGACACGCATTTGACCACACTTTACGGATTTCAGGACAGACTGTAAAAGTAGCCGAGAAAAATATTTTGACGTCGGTGAACCTCCTGTAATGGCTACTGCGGCTGCGATACGGTTGTATCATATGACAGAGCAATTTTTATTGCCGTCTCTCAGGTGGATATATCCCCCGAAACACTTCCTGCCCACAACGCCAGTGCCCGAGATGTTTTCATGCTTCCGCACAAAACTGGCTTAATACATTATGTTATGCGCGCTCCACGACTTGTCTGCAGCAGGAAGGAGAGCTTTTGTCTCAAAATTATGTGCATAAACCCTTGTAGAGAAGTTCTGGATGGCTCATTATTTCGTCACATACTGAAGGAGACATTCAGAGTGAGGAATTATTCTGAGAGCTCAAATATAAAACGAACACACTTCGGTTGAAGGCACACATCTCTTGCTGTCAGCGTACAGCACCTGCATTAGGCTAGGAAGTTCCCCGTTTTGAATGGTATAAATTTATGAAGAGGCCTGAAAAACTGCCCTGTAAGAGTAACCCTTATGTTATGCCGTCCCCATTTCTTTGTAGCCATTTCTACGCGCTCTTTAAAACTTAATGTTAACCTCCAAAGTCTTATGGGGTTTGTATTAACTTTAAAGTACTGAAACTCAAGATCAATGCGTGTGGCTGCAGGGCAGTCTCTGCAGTAGAATTAATGCTTAAAAGCGCCGATTACCTGGACCTGAAACCTCGAGACTGATCTACCCACACCTGCAGATCGACATTGCAGTGATTAAAGCGACACTTGCTTCGTACAAGGAAGGCACTTTTGTGCTGAGAACCATCGTACTCCGAGAATGATTAACATTCTGTATTTCCTTTCTTTGTTTTGGGCGAACTGCCGACACCAAGATGATGCATGCATTTAGCTCAAAAGCCGCGGGCTCATCGGGCCAGGCTGAAGCCTAACGGCACGGACCGGAAGCTAGTCAACAGCGTCATATGGAGAAGACGTCGAAGCACCGGAGTCAACGAAAAAAGAACTGAGTTCATCCCTGGTAATGAGAATAACGACGTGTCGATCAATTCCCTAGCCGTGCTTGGCAAGTGGAAAGGTTAATCGATGCCTGTATCTTTAAGGGTTTAAGGGACATAACAAACTCATGTCTGGCTATGGCGCATGCTCTGGAAAGCCAGACGACATCCGTTTGTTTTTGACTACCAGTGGGAGGCTGCATTGCTCTGTTCCAACTCGGACACACAGATCCGGGTTGTGACAAGAGCCCCAGAAGTCGCCGGACGCCACGGGCTCATGGCCACTTGATGGGTAATAACCCCACACCATCTGCCACTTTTTCCGATGGAAATAAAGTCTATCCTCCTCCTTACTACTAGGGAACAGAAGTTTAGTAGGCGAGAGACGCCTAAGGCAGTTAAGTCCACTCGACAAGACCCCTGAGAGATAGCCTTGAGAATACCAGCGTCCCTTCCTCCCCCAACCACCCTTTTTTGTCACGCACCAGCAATGAGGCGACAGTCCTGCAGATCCTCGTCATCTTGAGCGGGCTTTCTCAATTGCCTCCTGTTGTCCTAGGCGTTTGATTTCTCGGGATCCTCTCCCTCCGGGCACGACCTGCACGTCCACGACACGACGGAACTCGAACCTCCGCTAAACACCGCGCGTCTTCTGCGACTCGGAGGGTGCGCGGGATTTTTTCCAGCTTTAAAAACCGCCCTTCGCTCCCCTCTCAGAAGCAGGCTTCGACAGCCGCCTGCCGTCAGTTCTGGAGAAAAAAAGCGGGGTCTGACCGGTGGGCCTGCCGTAGCATTCAGCCGCTGTGAGGGCAGCGAGAACGTTTTCTTTCCACATCTTTCACCTGGGGTCCTTCCACCCTCGTACCCTCTTTTTCAACCATTTCCTTCTGTCTTTCTATCGGAGCCCTTTTAATTTGCCCCGACCTAGCGTGGATCTATGCCCGCTCTTCTTTCCACGAGTTCCCGACGGCGGCCGTGAAAGACCGCGCTGAACGAAAGCTCTCGACTCGTGAATGTGGAACGCGAATGCAGCCGCGCACGACAGTGGAAGCGTGTAAGGTGCACTGGAAAGAAAGGGAGTGGGCAGGAGGGGGGGAGGGAGGAGGCGCCTTCTTTTCGGCCTCCCTCGCCTAGTATATCTGAAAGAAAAAAAAACTGACGCGCCCCCTTGCATCGCTGCTGGTAGGCCCTCGCTGTCTAAGCTCAAATACGCACGTAAGAAGGAAGGACCCCTTCGTCAGTTGGCCATCCTCACTCAATTTCGCCATTTGCTTATTTATTCACTCCCGGAGAACGAATAAAACCTGAAGCGGCGAGCAGGGGCTGCCGGGCAGAACCTTCCGGGACTCGGGACGAGCACACATTGCTGTCTTTTAGCCGGAAACGGATTGCGTTGGCTCCTTTTGAAGGCGCAGGTCTTTGGAGATGAGCCGCTTTTCTCAAGAGTCCTCCGGACCTACCCCCTCTCCCCCACTTTTTTTTGTTCATCTCTTCGCGATATGCATATGTGCCCCTCTCCATCGCGTGGACTCACGGACACCGATTGTCCAGATGAAATCCATACACGGCGCCTCTCCTCTCGGGCTTTGCGCCGAGTTCCTCCAGGCCGCATTCGGGGAACGCTCTTCTCCTGCTCACTAGCGTGACATTAACGACGCCAGCTACCCCGGCTGCCTGAAGGGGCGCCTGTTCACGGGGACAGCTCCGTTTCACCCGTCCGCTTTGTGGAGTGTCGCTGAGGGTGCCACGCGGCTCTCACGTCCCAGGCTGCCTTTCAGCTGTCAGCCGCCTTTCACCGTTCCCGGAGAGATCCGAGCTTAGCTGGCAGCGTTTATAGGAGCTGCGTCTAAATCCAGAAGACTGCAGTTGCTGAGGTGGTGACAGAGAGATGATCTGTACTTTCTGACGTGTAGAGACCGTGGATAGTATGCACCTCTAGGAACCATACGAAGGGAAGAGTACGGATTAAAGGATATACGCTTAACACAGACAAAGTTTGCTTACCCATGCAATTTTGTCACTACCAGAATCACGGTATAGTGAAGAAACCGTTAAAGATGCTTAATCCGAATGTGCTTACGTCTCCGAAATTGTGTAGCTGGCTGTGCTATCGCGCTTTCAGCACTGGCCAGTTACAGAATATGGGGAGGTCGTAGCCGTCATTTCTGAAGGTGAAAGTTGCACATTCTACAACTACATTTTCGAAGTTTCAGGAAGTGACCGACGGAAAAGTTTTCATTGTAGAACTGACATGTTTCTAAATGTAAGACTGTGCTTTGAAGAAGGGCTATATGGATAGAAAAGCCTGACAAAAAGAGGAAGGATAAGTTTCTGAGAAGGAAATTGTCAAGCATAATAAATTTGCTCACTATAATTTGTAATTGTACATTTGGTATAGTTCTGCAGGAAATGGCGTCTAAAGGTTCTCAATATAATGCCGTGTCCAGAACCTCAGAAAACAAAACTTTGAAAGGCGTGCATCACTGCAGTGGACACGACCGGACAGCCTTTAATCTTGTGAGTGGGGTGGTTCGTTAACTGCCTCTACTTTAATCGGCATGATACGTTCTTTCATTCGTGTAATCAGTGACCGCAGCGGTGGCCAAGTGGTTGAGCATCCGCCTCGCATGCGGCAGGTGCGGGGTTCGATCCCCAGTGCCGCTGGGTACCCACCGGTGGTACAATGGGTACAAGCTTTCCCCTGGTCTGGTGCTCGGCTTATTTAGGGTGAAATGCTTGGGAAATGGGTCTTTGACCCCACCTTGAGAAATCGAAAATACCTTGTGCCATGGCGCTCTTTGACCATAGATGCCCTTGCGCCATAAAAATCTAATAATCATCATCGTATAATCAGGTGTTTTATTAATTAAAATACAAACCGCTGTCATAGTACGGATGAGCATTTTCCCGTGCGCTTTGCGGAAAACTGTTTCTGAATGCAGCCTTGAAACTGAGTCTATGATTACAGTATATTGACTGTACAGCTGTTGGCTGTAGACTGTGTCGCTCTAGACACTGTCCCATGTGGCTTCAGCACGTGTTCCATGGGACCACGTGCTCGAGATGGATGCGTGCTGTCTCCTGTGAACGTAACGCGTCGAGGGGGAAACGCCGCTCATGAACTGCAGTTCCCGAGCAAGGCATTCTTTTCGAAAGACCCAAAATGGATTCGAAGAGAACTGCACCGTTTTACTATTAATTGGATATCAGCACATCTTCCGCTACAGTCTGGATGACCGGCCGACCCTGTAGGCGTACAAGAAAGACCCTGCTTCTGAGAGTATCCAAATGAAAATGCCTGAATGAATACGCTTATATAATAGCGCGTAAAAAAGAGCTGAAAATTTTCTTTAAACTCTAAATTACTTTCAAGCTAGGTAAAGAAGCATAAACCTTCCTAAAAAACAACCTCTCCTGCTGCGCAAGTAAGATTTCTAAAAAAAAACACTGTCGCTGAAAAGACCCTCTAAATTTTGTTTTTCACACAGACATGAACAACTCTGAAGCGAGGTGAAGGATCAAAAGCACGCTTCCGTCGCCTTCCGGTACAAGAAAGATTCTTAAGTGGTCAGCGGCAGTAAAAATCCTTGGGCTTCATTTTACGCACGAGTGACATTCAAGGGAGTTAAAGAAGCAGAAAGCATCATCTTCCTCTAACTGCATTCAAAACAAGACTCATAAACCATGATCTTGTGACTCACGCACGGTAGCGGCAAAAGCGTCGCCTTTATAGCAAAAAAACTCCTATATAGGAACTATTGGATATTCAGCACTTTTTTTTTCTTTTGTGCATTCCTGACGGAAAGTGGCGAATACAAAAAAAAAACAAAGTTATGCTGCCTTGCGAGTATGCGATATGAGAAGTTGATGAGTTTCTGCAGGTGAGGAGACATCTAAAGTCAAGCCCGGTATAGTGACTCTCAGATACAAGAACACTTTGCTGATTCGTGTGCCTCTTTTGCGAGGAAAGATATTAACATATTGACAGGAGCTGCGCTACCGAGAAGCCGGTGCCGTTGCACCAAAAAGCATGCCTCTCGAACAGGGGGCGCTGCCCCGCGAATTCGCCCCCCCCCCCCTTGTTCTCTTAAGCCGTTAGGTTACCGGAATACTATGTTTTACTGCTACGCGGAAAATGAGCGAGTTCAGAGCGTTAAGGCTAAAACAGCAAACGGCAGTTAGCTTTACCATGAAGACCATGGGTTTGGTAGAGTTGTGCTTCACTCAGAACAGTTGTTTGTGCATACATCTCTCTGAAGCCCATCGTAGAGCTTTAAGGTCGTGCCTTTCAAAGTTCCTAAAGGGCACAAGCACCAGTTTCGCCGAAACCAGTTCTCATTGGTCTTCAATACCGCAAACCTCCAAGTATTTCCGCGGCCATCGTTTCCTAGGAAGGTGCTTCGAAGTTTTGCAATCCGTGGAACTCGTTACGACCCACTATTCGTAGTGCGCCAAAGAAAACAAGCTACTGCTCTTGCTAATACTGCAGCATGAAGCGCACGAACCACGTAAGGCCTCCTTGTGGGTGTGGGCCTCCTCCCATATTTACCACGCTGGCGTCTAAAGACTCCTCGCAACGTCTGAGAAGCTTACGCGCGAATGTTCCGGACCCCTTGTACAGCAAATAGAGTGACCTGGTCGCTGAAACTACAGCGCCCATGCTTTCCAGGAAAAGCGTCGGGCACGGACTCTTCAGGGCCGAGCGAAACTCTGCGGAGGGCCGTGAAATCGTGGCCACCGTCTGCTCGTAGCAAAAACAGGAGCAGCTGCGGAGCCTGCCGGCCGGCGTGCTTCACTTCTCCGAGTCGCGTTTTACGACAAGCAAGCAAGCAGCAAGCGGCTCTGAGCTCCCGTATGCTTGAAGGCTTCGAAAGAGAAGAGAAAACATTTAACGAGTACTCAGTGGGGGTCATGCATTGCGCTCTTCTCAAAAGTAAACCCTCCGAGAATGTCCACTACTGGGTAGTCATAACGTCCGCGAACACTCGTCTGTTTGACTACGGACAGGAATGTGCTGAAAGCGTTTCCGTTTCCTATTTTCGTGTGAACTATGCAGAAGCCTTATAAAAATGGCCTATAGATTATCTGTGGACTTTTTATAGACTCTTTCACCTTCTTACATATAAATATTTTCCTTTGTGTAATCATAGTCTATAGATTGTCCAGACAAGTCTTCTAAAAGTAGAGCACACGTTTGGACAAGTTGGTGTATATTCATGATGACAAATGCAGCGCACACTTTGACAGAACACAAAGAAATCGAAGGAAGTCACCACCAGCGGAGGTGGTGTCTTGCTTCTTGTTCTTTGTGTTCTGTCAAAGTGTGCACTCGTTTTGTTATCATGAATCTACTAAAAGTGTATGGCTATAAATCTATATTTTGTTTGCAGACTGTAGGGTTCGTATTAGATTTGTCTATAGAAAGTGAACAGAATTTATAGAGAGGAGTCTACGGACAGTCTATAAACTGTCTAAAGAAATTTTATAAGGGACGGCAGTAGTAGTCAAGAGCTTAGAAGTGTGCTACAGAGCTCTCTTGAACACAAAAAAAGTTGCACTATGTTTGTTTATTTCACCAACCCTTCTCATGTCCAGCAATTCTGAACAAAAGTTTTGAAAATTTGAAAATTGTAAGATACTTTTGCGTAATACTGAAGGTAATGGCCCATTCTTCTGAAATGTATCAAAATCTTTCTTTTGAAGTGTTTCCGTCGGTCGCATCGAATAGTCAAGTCTCCCACAGAAAAGCAATGGGTAACGCTTTTGAAGACAGAAAGAACGTTAATAGGAAAAAAATTCAAGACTGCCGTTGGGTGATCGGCCGATAGGTTGATTTTTATAGTGAAATCTTGTATTATATGAAAAAAAAATGAGTTCAAGAATTCTTTCCCGTTCAAAAGGGCTTTTGTCCAGAATTGCTGGGTATGCTCTCACTTATGGTTAGGGCGCTCGACTACTGATCCGGAGTTCCCGGGTTCGAACCCGACCGCGGCGGCTGCGTTTTTATGGAGGAAAAACGCTAAGGCGCCCGTGTGCTGTGCGATGTCAGTGCACGTTAAAGATCCCCAGGTGGTCGAAATTATTCCGGAGCCCTCCACTACGGCACCTCCTTCTTCCTTTCTTCTTTCACTCCCTCCCTTGTCCCTTCCCTTACGGCGCGGTTCAGGTGTCCAAAGATATACGAGACAGATACTGCGCCATTTCCTTTCCCCCAAAACCAATTATTATTATTATTATTATTACTCACTTATGCTCAAAGAGCGGGCTCTTCGAATGTCATGCTTTGCCTTATTCTCAAGGTGCGTAGTAGACGGAAGCGATGCAACCCCTGTTGTACATGGTTGCTGTATATTTAAATGTTAGCTTCCCAAACACTAACATTTATGTCGCTTGTATGACCTTTACATAAAATCACGAATCGTCATCGCAGTGAATGTCCTGCGGAATGCTGCCAAAAGGTGCGAATGAAAACAGCGACGATAGCGACAAGCCTCTCCTTGAAACTGATACGGCGTGAGCTACACTTCAATGGCGTCATATCCGCATAAAACTGTTTGCTCACAGAGTGAGGTACACGAGACCTGCGAGTAGGACATCAGGAGGAAACTACTTTGAAGAGCCACAAAAGAGCTCGTGCAGTTCTAGCACCGGCGCCGAGTTTCTTAATACGCGGCTAACATCAAAGAGAAGATCCCCAAACACTTCTTCTCGTAGCTTATATTACGGCTGAATGCTAAGACACGCAACAGCTGGTGAGTACTGACTGAAAGGGCAACACATAGAAAAGACGAAGGCAGGAGGGAGTCCTGAGAGGAAAATATGTTAAAACCTGCGCAGAAACTAGCAGATGTGAAGCAGCCATGGCGGACTTTATCAATACATAGTAAAAAAGCAATAAGCACGAAAGGAAACATCATAATAAGAGTTGAAGCCCTCTCCACGAGGTTCAAGTTACATTTCTTCCTTCTGTTGCACAAAACTACTTTTGATTCCCCATTGAAGAGTGCACTATCGTCAAGTAAACTGCGACAGATAACAGCATGCCGTCCTATGGCACTGACCAATGTAGATTATCAGATTCATATGAAGGTGTTCGTGCGGCGATTTCAGTCATTCAGGAAATTGTTGTTCCCCAACAAACATGTGGGGTTAAAAGACGGTCTGTTGTATCTAAGACAAGGTGTACCCTTGAGCGCTGTGACGCCACCAGTGACAACGTGGCCATCCTTTAGACTGACTTTGAAAAGGCGTTCTAGTGTGTCGCGCATGAAATTTTGCTTTCAGTTTTAGACGATTTTCAATTCAATTCTTTATTTTTCCAGAAATAATGGATCCTGGAAAGGGTCAAGAGCTAAAAGCTGTCTCGATAGCTTGACTAGGCCCATGACCCCTTCTACAAGGCAGTACTAGTTTACAGCAACAGGTAGTGTCCATATTAATTGACATCAACAAATGCGAAGAACAATGAGGTGTACAATAGCAGAAATGCAATTAAATTATTAACTAAACAGCATATTTGAACAGGCAGTAGCTCTGGCATATAGAAGCAAGTCAAGGTTTATTACAAACAATAGCCTGGGCGCCCCATTAGCGTGCAGCAGTGGGTAGACAACCATTGTCCCATTTAGAGACGTCATTTTGAGTCACAGGGGTTGCACCGACCCTACAGAAGAGAGTACAGTGCTGAAATTTATTCTTAAGTAAAACGTAGGTGTGTGCGAGCAGTATTGAAAGCTCTCATCTATCAAAGACGCAAGAATGCTGAGTTATATATGGAGAACTATCTTGATGTGGTTTAATGAGCCCGTGCTCCAGAAAGGCACATAGGAGCACGGGCTCCAATGTGCGTCAGGACTACCCCCTTTGTCCTCTCTTATTTTACATTCTTATTCACGGTGTCTTTAAGTATAGTGAGGAATGAGACTATTAAATGTGCTCTAAAGAGTGCTCTAGACTTTCTTGCTTTTCTTTTGTTGTCTTTTTTTTTGTTTCCACAAATAAATAGTTTCAGTCCCACACAACACAGCCTCAGATTAAGCTCGAAGGTCTAGTGTCTGCACCGCTCCCCAGTTTTGCAATCTAGAGACATTCATGAATCTACGCTTTTTCGTTTGGTCTGTGGGACTTCATCAAGTTTTGTAGCAATGAGTTGTTCGCTTCGCCAGCAAACCAAACATTTTCGAAGGTCACTCCGCGTATTACTGGGTGTCACTCCG
>JARKHS020023421.1:0-92500 GCA_030143305.2 Amblyomma americanum | reverse complement strand
GCATCCGGTCCAGAATTTCATTTGGAAATTCTTTAATCTCAGTTATAGAGGAACGCGGCGGAAGGCAGCCGACGACGACAAAGAAAAGGTGCAGGCCAAGAAAGATGGCGGCGGCGTCCTGGTTGAAGACAGCGGCGGCGACGACCTACCGAAGGCTTCTTCTCGTCCGCAGCGTCGTTCGTAGCGACCCGGAGCAGCTGGGGCGGTGGTCATCGCCATCGCTCCAGTGGAGGCGTTCCTACAAGACGACCAAGTACGGGGGCCGCTATTTCGTGACCATGCTACCCGGCCATGGCATCGGGCCCGAAATGATGAACCACGTTGAGAACGTCTTCTTCCACGGAAAGGTGAGCGGTGCATTTTCTACGCGTCCTGAGAAAGAGGGTCGAATGCATTAATTGTACAAAGGACGTGTTTCCGGTACCTAAATACCAATTAAAAAGGGATTAGTAGGCTGGTTTTACACAGCACTGCGACGTTGCTCTTAGCTTAAACATGGGTAAAAGAGGAGGGCCCTGTCGACTACGGAGTGCTAATAATCGTTTCTGATAACCCATTGTGAACGTCAACCGAGAAGAGAGATAGGAAGCTGGAACAAGCGTCTGAAAGATTCTTCTAGAAGTAGCCTGGTGCAATCCACTTGATTTCTACTTTAATGGCACCAATACTGCTGCCTGGGACTCTTCATGGTTCCAACGTGTACTTCTTCCACAGAAACTAGTATTTGTTGTGCTTTTTTTTGTTTCCATCAGAGCTACCATAATCGCGTGTCCTTTACACTGATTGCATATCACCGTTGTGTAACACATCACCAACGCGTACAAGATCCAAGTGATCGGCGATTCAGTCCGCCGTGCTCTCGTTAGTTCTAGTGGACGCATGGTTTTTGTAGTGATTCCTAGAAGCTGTTGCGAAAGCACTCGATTTGGAACGTACTACAGATCAGCGTTTTCTGCTATATCTTCTCTCAGATCACGCACCTGGAGGCGTCTGGGCAACTAAACTATTTCTTACCTTCATAGCCTTATGGCTGCGCTTGGGTGGATGCGTATGAGTAATGTGCTCCCTTATTACAAATTTTACTCAACCTTGGGGTATTCTCCGAAACATTTGACCAACACTGTTCCCACTTCGAGTTACTGATCAATTCGCTCTCGCCGTACCATAAGCTAGCTGTCCCGCTTAGCTCAGTTGGTAGATAGAATAGGAAAACCTTTAATGTCCAGCGGAAAGAGGGTAGCCAGAGGGCTCCCAGACGACGGCCGAAAGGTCTTGGCTCTTGGCGGCGGCTTCGTCCAGTCGGACGAGTTTTATCTGAGTCACCGGGTCGGAGCTCAGTAGTAAGGTCTCCCTTTGGTCTTTCGTCTTTATACCTCGTCCCTCCCGGGGGGCATTATGACATTCCCATAGTATGTGGTCCAAGGTGACCCTATGTTCTCAGTTTGCACATTTGTCTGAAAATTGCCCTGTGTACATAAGACCCAAGAGGGCCGGGTTTGGAAAGGTGTAAGTTTGTAACTGGCGTCAGTTTATGGCTCGGTATCTGTTCAAGGTTCTATACGCTGGAGGAAGTCTAGCTCGTTGCTAACGGTAGTGAGCTGTGTGTAATTTCTCTGTATGCCACCATGTGATCCCTCTCTGTGAAGACCACCTCGCGCGGCTCCGCCCGGAAGGAAAAGCCTCGGGCAAACTCATGGGCCGTCTTATTACCTGGCGGGGATGCATGTTGGTAGATCGACTGCTCGGGTGAAGCGGAGGTTCCGGACTCGAACACCTGTCAGGACGAATTTTCCTAGACTGAGGACCACCGGCCATAGATTATCAGTGGGCGAGGTTAACAGAGAAGACTCCTGGGTATGCAGCCAATATCTGATGATGGCCCAAAACAGCAGAAAGAAGCGCCCGTGTTCTGTGCCATGTCAGTCCACGTTTAAGATCTCCAGGTGGTCGAAATTATTCCGAGCCCTCCACTGCGCACCTTTTTCTTCATTTCTTCTCTTAGTCCCTCCTTTATGCCTTACCTTATGGCGCGATTCAGGTGTCCGCAGATATGTGAGACATACTGCGCCATTTCCTTTCCCCAAAAACCAATTTTCAATCCGGTCCGTGGGTGTCACCGACAGCGCAGTTTTCTTAAGCATAAGAGGCAGAGGGGGAGGAACTCGAGACTGAAGACGAGACGGAACTCTTTAACGTGCACTGACATCACACAGCACACGGGCGCCTTAGCCCGTGTGCTGTGCGATGTCAGTGCACGTTAAAGGTCCCCAACTGGTCGAAATTATACCGGAGCCCTCCACTACGGCACCTCTTTCGTCCTTCCTTCCTTTCACTCCCTCCTTTATACGTTCCCTTACGGCGCTGTTCAGGTGTCCAACGATATATGAGACAGATACTGTGCCATTTCCTTTCCCCCAAAACCAATTATTATTATTATTATTATTATTATTATTATTATTATTATTATTATTATTATTATTATTATTATTTTTATTGCAATGCTGATAACCCCTGCAACTTAACAGCACCGCGGCCATCCTGTCGCGTTTGTTCTCGCAGGTGCCGGTTGACTTCGAGAAGGTCACCGTGGAGGCGGACGCTGAGGAGGCCTCCTCTATGGACTACGCCATCACGTCGATCCGGCGCTCGGGCGTGGCCATCAAGGGCAACGTGGAGACCCGCTCGTACAGCCCGCACGTGGAGCCGCGCAACCTGGTGCTGCGGAACCGACTCGGCCTGTACGTCAACGTGGTGCACTGCCGGAACCACCCGGCGATCAAGACGCGCCACCCGGACGTGGACGTGGTCATCATCCGCCAGAACACCGAGGGGGAGTACAGCTGCCTGGAGCACGAGGTTGGTGCCCGTGCACTGCTAAATACCGGTGGCGTCACCACCTTTCAAACTATGCCCTGACTACATCCCTTGTTTAGCCTCTTTTTATCTGTTCTTGCCGCACTGTGGCGCCTCATACGGGGAGCAGGGACTATTCTGATAGCGTCACCTATGGGGGTGTTCCTCTACATTATATCAGGTGTCACAACTACTTTTAGCCAACGTTAAAAATCATGCATGGCGCAATGTTTGAACACAACATCAGTTAGGTTGTGTCAGGTGGTCCCCAGGGAGCATATGGCAGGTGGTCCATAGAGGAACCTAGGGGGAAGGTGAGCCACCTAGGTTACGTGGCCTTGCGGTGTAATCACAACCTGCCCACCGGATAGTGCGCAAACTGACAACCGTGGCAGATGGCAGCTACATTGACGATTGGTCGCTCGGGGCGAGCAGCCGGGGCCGCACAAGACACCCCGCTAGGAGCACCTGTCAACGCAGGGCAGTGGCGCATGGCCTACCGCTTAAACACTGCGCCAGCTAGGAGTGGTGTGAGGACTCTCAGGGATCCATGAATGTACCGTAGAGAATTGCCTTCTTCAAGTATGGGAATTAACCCAATACGATATCGCGTCATACCGTTACGGCGGAGCTTCAGTGTCTCCTCCATTTTTTTAACGAAAGTCGCACCCTGCAGGTGTGTGACACTACTTTATTCCAACTATGGGAGCACCATAGCGGGTAGCGACTGGAGTAGCTTGGAGCAACGTTTTCTTTTAAAGGGGCCGACCACTGACCGAAATGTTCCATGAGAACTTAAGTGAAATGAAATGACCTCACGTAACTCAAAATGAAAGAATCAAGCGTCGTAGACCAATGATAAGAGGATTCATAATTTCATTGGGCCGTGGAAAACCTCAACAAGCAAGCTGAAGCGACGCTCTGCGGTGAAGCTTTCCCTACTATTAGTGCATCCCACCATGTGACCACCACGTTAAAATGTCTTGTGAGATATTCAAGGGGCACTGAGGAGAACTAGACTCGTCTTTTGTCAGAGCAAAAAAGGAAAATCTGGATCTTTCTGGCCGTGTCAACCGTTGTATACGTCCAAAAGCACGTTTATTGCCGATCAAACTATAGACTTAGAGATTTTCCTGCCAATCGACTGAAGCCCGCGATGTAAATACCGAAAGGCTGCGTCATCCTTTTCGACTACGGACATCCCACGCGCCGGACCTCTACATATGCTGATTTGTAAACAGAATACTTGTGTGTGTATGTGTGCATAACACATTAAAAAAAAAATTAACGTTCCCCTATGCACCTTGGTTTCGGTGACTGTTGGCTCCTTTCATATATATATATATATATATATATATATATATATATATATATATATATATATATATATATATATATATATATATATATATATATATATATATATATATAGCAGACAAACAAATGAAATGAGGGGCTCGTTTGACAAACATATTAAGGAAATCAACGGTCACCAAAAACCCAGGTGCATAGGGGAAAGAAAATTATTTATAAACCAGCAGAAAAAACAACCATGCCGCCGGTGGGATCCGAACCCACGACCTCCGAATATCGCGTCCGGTGCTCTTACCAACTGAGTTACGGCGACGGCTGTCCAATCTGCTGCTTCGTGGGTATTTATGTTTTTGCGTGTAAGCGAACCTTGAGAGTTTTCACCAGCGCCACCCTCGTCCATAGCGGTGGACGTAGCGCGTCCTGTAATACCGCAAGTGTGACGTAGAACGTCATCTAATGACGAGGGCAGAAACTGTGCGAGAGCCCTCTTATGCTACCTATGGCATCAAGACTGCCAGAACCGAGACCCTCGTTAAGCTATTAGCAGACAAACAAATTAAATGAGGGGCTCGTTTGACAAACACATTAAGGAAATCAACAGTCACCAAAAACCCAGGTGCATAGGTGAATTTTTTTCTTTTTTTTAATTTCTAGTTCCAATCAATTGCCTTTAAAGAAAATTATTTATAAACCAGCAGAAAAAACAACCATGCCGCCGGTGGGATCCGAACCCACGACCTCCGAATATCGCGTCCGGTGCTCTTACCAACTGAGTTACGGCGACGGCTGTCCAATCTGCTGCTTCGTGGGTATTTATGTTTTTGCGTGTAAGCGAACCTTGAGAGTTTTCACCAGCGCCACCCTCGTCCATAGCGGTGGACGTAGCGCGTCCTGTAATACCGCAAGTGTGACGTAGAACGTCATCTAATGACGAGGGCAGAAACTGTGCGAGAGCCCTCTTATGCTACCTATGGCATCAAGACTGCCAGAACCGAGACCCTCGTTAAGCTATTAGCAGACAAACAAATGAAATGAGGGGCTCGTTTGACAAACACATTAAGGAAATCAACAGTCACCAAAAACCCAGGTGCATAGGTGAATTTTTTTTTTTTTTTAATTTCTAGTTCCAATCAATTGCCTTTAAAGAAAATTATTTATAAACCAGCAGAAAAATCAACCATGCCGCCGGTGGGATCCGAACCCACGACCTCCGAATATCGCGTCCGGTGCTCTTACCAACTGAGCTACGGCGACGGCTGTCCAATCTGCTGCTTTCCTGGGTATTTATGTTTTTGCGTGTAAGCGAACCTTGAGAGTTTTCACCAGCGCCACCCTCGTCCATAGCGGTGGACGTAGCACGTCCTGTAATACCGCAAGTGTGACGTAGAACGTCATCTAATGGCGAGGGCAGAAACTGTGCGAGAGCCCTCTCGTTTTTGGTGACTGTTGATTTCCGTAATATATATATAGTACCTATCTCCCACTCGATCCTCTGTTCCTGTCCCCTCACCTCTTTCATTTCATTTCTCTAGTATGCCTGCAATGCCTCTATTTCCGCTGCTGCAGCTCAGGTGCTTCCCGCAGCGATGGCAGATGCCGGGGCTAGCAAAAATCTTTTCTTTCCTTTCTATCATTATTTTCAATAAACCACTACTACTGCTATTTTACTCCGTGATCAGTGAATGGCAGTGAACAGCGGAGTAGCGTATAGCTTCCCAGATCCGCGCAGTCCGGCAATGCAGTTTGCTGGACTGTTGGATACAGGATTGCATCAGTCTGCCCTCAGTGCACTGTTATGGACATTGTGTTCGTCACGTTTTATTACGATTTTTCGCTCTTCAGTGAGCCTATTTGTGTTAAAGAGATGATAGGCCCAAATTGAAGTGCAGTTCTTGACGTGAGTCAAGTGCATTCAATACTTGTGACAAAATGACGCGTTGTGTTTTCAATCCGTGGTCAAAGCAGTAGTTACGGTGCACTAAACCTGCAGCTTGGCGTCAATCAGAGGCTTTTAGCGGCTTTGCCTTTTGAGGCGCAAGTGAGGGTGCATGGGGCTGTCCGCTACTCTTAAGGTGTATTTGCCCTTTGGCGGCTGGGCCCATGCTTCCTTCCGCTTCGTAAATTTCCTTCGCGCAATGATTATAGCCTTTGCCGATCAAGAGCTTCGATATACAAGAAGACGGGCATATGCACTGATCGAGCAGTCCTTAGTAGAAACCCTTCACGCTGTTTCGAGAGAAACAGCTGTAGAGTGGAGCATGTTGGGCATTAAAGTTGTGGTGCTACCAGAAAATTTCTGCCCTGAAATTAAGTTGCCGGTCCTCTTGACAAGAGTTATGCGATTCACCAAACATAGCAACGGATTGAGAGTTCTATCTACTTGTTAGTCTTTAAACTACCGTCATTGTTCATGGGTCAGTAAAGCGCGCACCGTGCCTCCAACTAGTAAATGCAGTCTCCAACTTTGAATTCTCCGAACTGCACGCAGGTCACCCAGGGGGTCGTGCAGAGCCTCAAGATCATCACGTACGCCAAAAGCCAGCAGATAGCGCGCTACGCCTTTGAGTACGCGCGCACCCATCGGCGCAAGAAAGTCACCGTAGTTCACAAGGCGAACATCATGAAGCTCTCGGACGGCCTCTTCCTGGAAACCTGCCGTGAGGTGGCGTCCGCATACCCAGACATCGAGATGAACGACATGATCGTCGACAACTGCTCCATGCAGCTGGTCTCCAACCCACGCCAGTTCGACGTGGTGCTGGTGCCCAACCTGTACGGCAACATCGTGGTCAACCTCACCTGCGGCCTGGTGGGTGGCGCCGGGGTCACTTCCGGTCGCAACTACGGCGACGAGTATGCAGTCTTCGAGACGGCCACGCGCAACACGGGTACGCCTCTGGTCGGCAAGAACTTGGCCAACCCGGTAGCGACGCTGTACGCCGCGGTGGACATGCTCAAGCACCTGGGCCTCATGGAGCACGCGTACACCATCCGGGACGCCATCCGCACCACCATCAACAAGCGCAAGGTGCACACTAGGGACCTGGGTGGAACGGCCACCACAACGGACGTCATGGAGAGCATCATCGATGAAGTGCAGAAGAACACAGCGTAGGCCTTCGCCGGTTCTCGTCTTATACACCGCTCTATGCGCCGCATGGCTGCTGTGGACGAGAGTTCTTCGCGTTTGCAGGAGCTGCGTTACAGCAAAAAATGCATTAACCGTTGAATCCCGTCTCAATTTCTTGATCCTGAATACGTACTTTCATCGCGATAAAAAATTTACGAGGCGCTAGTGCGCACGCGCGAGGTGGCTTTATTGGCACCCGTCACAGAATTTGACGGGGAGTCAATTCCCAATCATGCCCCCCCCCCCCCCTTCCTAGCCGTCGGCCGTGATCTTTTGGATCGCGGCGGCAGCCATAGCCAGACCGATGACTTGACGCTGTTCAATTTATTCTCCGCTGAGTAGCAGTGCCATCCAGGAATCTACACTTCTGTTCGGCTCTCCAAAGCAAGGGCATGTTCAGACCATGTGGACCAAGCCCGCGATTCCATCGCATTTCTTGCACCGAGGGCCGAACACCTAGGGGTGCCCTTCGCTTAAAAGCTGCGGATTCGGAAAGACTCCCGTCTGCAGTTTCCTCCACGCTACCTCTTCTCTCTCAGAAAATTTCTCGTGTGCACTTCGGTTCGACTGACGTTCCAACCTCTATGATTAAGTATCTCCTGATACGTATTAAGCTCTTCACCGATCTGTATGTGCTCCTCGCACAAGGCACCGCTGGGATTCTGGAAAATGCGACCTCGGGCCAGCGTGTGCGCGTTCTCGTTGCATAGTAAACCTTGATGCGCCGGCGTCCAAACCCTCGTGACCTGCTCTGCCGGAGCTTGGCCGACTGCGAGAACTTCTAACCGCGGATATTCTAACCGCGTCGTAATTTTTGATTGCCGATTTAGAATCGCTGACGATTGTCTTAATAATAATAATAATAATAATAATAATAATTGGTTTTTGGGGAAAGGAAATGACGCAGTATCTGTCTCATATATCGGCGGACACCTGAACCGCGCCGTAATGGAAGGGATAAAGGAGGGAGTGAAAGAAGAAAGGAAGAGAGAGGTGCCCTAGTGGGGGGCTCCGGAATAATTTCGACCACCTTGGGATCTTTAACGTGCGCTGACATCGCACAGCACACGGGCGCCTTAGCGTTTTTCCTCCATATAAATGCAGCCGCCACGGTCGGGTTCGAACCCGGGAACTCCGGATCAGTAGCAGAGCGCCCTAACCACTGAGCCACCGCGGCGGGTCTACTGTCTTGGCCCGACGTTGGGTCAGGGCCAGCGCAATGGCCACCTCCTCCGCCTCGGTCCGTCTCGTCCGGTTCTGCAGACGAGACTGGTCCTCCTCTCTCCCGCGAAACTGCCGCGCCGTAACGCTTGACATTCTCGTATTCCGCGGTCTCTGTAGAATACATACTGCCTACCTTTAAGCATGGTCTGTAGGGCTCTTCTCTGTCCTTGAATATGTACAAGAGGCGAGTGCGCGAAAAAATTTTTTGTAGTGCCGTCAAGGAATCCAGTCGCTTCAAAAGCATCAAGGTGCGAGTGCACGTGCATGCTCTATCCGTTGCTAACAATACCAAACGTTTCGGTTTCCAGGCATAGCTACAATAAAAAGCTTCTTTCGCGAACACGCATCCCGTAAACTTTTGACATATATATCTCGAGTAGTAGTGGTGGAGCGGTTGGTTGCGCAGCGGATGCTGCAGCCATAATATGCCTAACACAAGACAGTGTGCATATTAGCTAGTAGGAATGGTTATTCATGCGAACCATAATGAGTGAAATAGCAGGCTATATGCCTATTAGCTATCAGGTGTGGTAAGTAAAGCGTGCTTAGAGTTTCGGGGTCTTCCTGGTGCTTGAAAGGGTACAACGGTATATACTGGTAGGAAGGGGCTCTGGTCTTTCCCCTGAGAGCTCGTATACAGCATGTGACAGCCTAATAATATGACGTAGTTCTTCACTACGTAACTTGTCTGCAGGACTTCCGAAATGCATGACTGAGCTGATAGTGTTACAGAATCTGGCGTGGTAACAGAGTCTGGCACGGTGGGTAAAGTGCATTTGAAACAAACCAGAGACGCCGATCAGTAAAGATATTTCACCTTGTTCAAGATGAAGACCTTATCAGAAGGGGGTCATTTTTAAATTGGCTTCAATAATCACCCCAAGTGGCGTGCGAATATTGGGTTTGCATCTAACGGAGTCGATTCCAAGGAAAGGCAAGCGTAGCAAGGGACGGAAGAAGGTTAGGTTGACGGAGGAGATTAGGAAGTTTGCAGGCATAGGGTGGGTGCAGCTGGCAATTGACAGGGTTAATTGGAGAGACATGGGAGAGGCATTTGCCCTGCAGTGGGTGTAGTCAGGCTGATGGTGACGATGTTTCGGTTCTATGTGTGGGATGTGGTATGTATGATTGGGGACTTCAGATGCAGCCGTGATGCTATCATTTTTTTCGGTTAGATGATTTTCTGCGGGCACCAAAAGGCATGACGCACCATGCATATGTATATCCTATACTCATGCAATCAAGACAAGCCATCGCAGAGTCTGCAGCTCTCTACACAATCGCAGTGGGAGGCCACGCTGTTTATCTCGGACTCGGAGCACCCGGAGGTTCAACGTTTAACTCCGAGTCACGGAGCAGGCCGGAGAGGTCGCCGAGCGACATCGTCGGTCGGCCACCTGGCGTCCGGCCTACACGAGGAGCCCACCGCGGGCAGGGGAACACCATCCCAACCCCTGCCTAAGAACTCTAAGTATTACCTCCTCCTCCTGGAAGCAATGAGACAAAAATGAATTGAAATAATAATAATAATAATTGGTTTTCGGGGAAAGGAAATGGCGCAGTATCTGTCTCATATATCGGCGGACACCTGAACCGCACCGGTTTATGGGGGTTTAACGTCCCAAAGCAAATCAGGCTATGAGGGACGCCGTAGTGGAGGGCTCCGGAAATTTCGACCACCTGGGGTTCTTTAACGTGCACTGACATCGCACAGTACACGAGCCTCTAGAATTTCGCCTCCATCGAAATTCAACCGCCGCGGCCGGGATCGAACCCGCGTCTTTCGTGCCAGCAGCCGAGCGCCATAACCACTGAGCCAACGCGGCGACATGAACCGCGCCGTAAGGGATGGGATATAGGAGGGATTGAAAGAAGAAAGGAAGAAGAGGTGCCGTAGTGGAGGGCTCCGGAATAATTTCGACCACCTGGGAATCTTTAACGTGCACTGGCATCGCACAGCACAAGGGCGCCTTAGCGTTTCGCCTCCGTAAAAACGCAGCCGCCGCGGTCGGGTTCAAACCCGGAACTGCGTATCAGTAGCTGAGCGCCCTAACCACTGAGCCACCGCGGCGGGTTTGGATTAGAACCTTGAACATTGGTTTTCTGGAAAGGAAATGACGCAGTAACTGTCACATATTTCACTCCCTCCTTTATCCCTTCCCTACGGCGCGGTTCAGGTGTGCAACGATATATGAGACAGATACTACGTCATTTCCTTTCTCCAAAAACCAGTTATTATTAAGGTTCGAATCCGGCCACGGCTGCCGCGTTTCGATGGAGGCGAAACGCAAAATTTCTTATTATGTAAATAGTTTATGTATATTACCTCTCCCCCTATCCCCTCTACCTGTCCCCTCACATCTTTCATTTAATTTCTCCATTCTGCCTGCTATCCTTTATTTCCGCTGCCCCAGCTCAGGTGCTTCAGTATCGATTTCAGAGGCCGGGGCTAGCAAAAATCTTTCCCTTCCTTTATTATTATTTTAATAAAAACCACTTACTACTACTACCCGTGTGCTGTGCGATGTCAGGGCACGTTAAAGATCCGCAGGTGGTCGAAATTATTCCGGAGTCCTCCACTACGGCACCTCTTTCTTCCTTTCTTCTTTCACTCTCTCCTTTATCCCTTCCTTTACGGCGCGGTTCAGGTGTCCGCCGATATATGAGACAGATACTGCGCCATTTCCTTTCCCCGAAACCAATTACTATTACGTGAAGGAATGCGAAAACATGTTTTGAGGAAATTAAAGTGGAGGCGAAACGGTAAGACGCCCGTGTGCTGTGCGATGTCAGTGCCCGTTAAAGATACCCAGGTGGTCGAAATTACTCCGGTGCCCTCCACTACGGCACGTCTTTCTTCCTTCTTTCACTCCCTTCTTTACCCTTCCCTTACGGCGCGGTTCAGGTGTCCAACGATAAATGAGACAGATTCTAATAATTGGTTTTGGAGGGAAAGGAAATGGCGCAGTATCTGTCTCATATATCGTTGGACGCCTGAACCGCGCCGTAAGGGAAGGGATAAAGGAGGGAGTGCAAGAAGAAAGGAAGAGAGAGGGGCCGTAGTGGAAGATCCGGAATAATATCGACCACGTGGAGATCTTTAACGTGCACTGACATCGCACAGCACACGGGCGCCTGAGCGTTTTGCCTCCATAAAAACGCAGCCGCCGCGGTCGGGTTTGAACCCGGGAACTCCGGATCAGTAGCCGAGCTCCCTAGCCACTGAGCCACCGCGGCGGGTTTAAATTAAAGTACACAGTAGCTCTCAGATCTCGACATTTCGGTGGACACCTCAACCGCGTCTTAAAGCGTGCAACAAAAGGTTCACATGTCATCGGTCCGAACCCGCCGCAAGTCTCAGAAAGCATGCAATTGAAGGTGGATATGTAATTGGTCCGAACCCCTCTCACAAGCTAGCCTCCAACTTGACTAAAACATTTAAGATACATATACAGAGAAATGTTATGACACGCAAGGAATGTTGTACAACGAATGGTTGCTCAAAATTTTGGTAACGCATTCGGGAATACTGCGACCACGTTGAAGTCACCCAGTGAATGACATCGCGGGAATCAGACTGCACCTGCGATTTCTGTTGCTCAAACCAGTTCTTTATTTCTCTGTTGCACGCCTCACCTGTTAATCAAATGATGTCTTCAAAGCCGAAATAAATGGAATGACAATAAAACAATAAGAGAGAGACAGAGAGAGATATATACCTTTAATTTGCACCTGTCAAAAATGACGGGGGAGAAGGCTAAAGCCTAAACCCCCATTCATTCCCCTAACCGTCGGTCGGAACCCCTTGGGACTCGGCGGCGGTCAGGGCGAGACCGATGACTTGTTCTGCTTCGTGGTTGAGCAATAAGCTCTCCCAGGTTTGTACATTTGTATTCGGGTTGTTATAGAAAGGGCAGGTCCAGACCATGTGGACTAGATCTGCAATGCTATTGCAGTGTGTACATATAGGATTATAGAGTTTTGGATGCCATTTACTGTACAGATGAGAGTTTGGAAACGACCCGGTTTGCAATTAAAACAATAAAAAATAAAAATATGAAGGGGGTAAACCGGCCGCCGCGCCTGCCCGACGACAGCACGCACGCGCTCACGTGATTTGGCGTAGGGGCGGGGGGGGGGGGGGGTCACATTTTGCACGCTGCTACAGCAAGTTGATCCCATGACCGGCCGCCATCTTGAAATCACGGACGGAATGCTGGTAGTAAGAGCTTTCGAATGCGATAAGTAAGAGCTCACTCTCTTAAATCGTTCCTGCATTGAAACTTGTTTCTGCGATATCGTTAGCTAATAATCATCGTCATTTGAATTCTACTCTTTCATATGTAGTAGTAAGTGGTTATTATTATTTTGTAGTAGTAAGTGGTTATTATTATTTTATTAAGAACCGCTTACTACAAATGCAAGAGTAGAATTCAAACGAATAGCAGAGGAATTATAGAAACCTCTTTTTCACAGGGCTGGAACTTTCTCGGCCTCGTTCTGCGCTCATGGCCATTTTTCCGAATGACCTTCGGCCTTGTGAAGAACTCCGGTAAGCGATGAGCTTGAAGAAGAGGCTAGCTATGCACTCTGTTTCGCAGTGCATATTGAGACCACCACTTCACGCTGATACGAAGACCTGATATTTCTATCTCCTCCTAGAGGACAAGACACTCTTGTCATTCAGTGGGCAGCGTGCTGCTGTCTTGTAGCATTCTCGCTAAATTTCTGCATCTGGCCCGGATACTGTCCTAGTTACTATTTCAATCTGAGTATTAACATGTTGCGACTAAATTGTATTAAGGAGCTCCTAGCGTCCGCTCCACGGTACATTTTTTTTTTACTGCTAAAGTGCTTCTAGTCGCCCGCCCCGAGTTTCGGCGATGTGTGGCTGTAGCAAGTGTAACTGGCTCACTGGTTCAGTGGACGCGTCTCAGTCGTGCTGCGAGTAGGCTTCGGCATCCACCTAGTAATCGCAGCAGTTGCGCGTCTTCGCTTTTCTCAAAACCAGCGGAAGCTTGAAACTTCGTTTATTTTGAAGAAAGGAAAGGTGGATAACTGGCCCCTTGGGTTATCGGGACACTTCAATTGCGCTTTGAGGTGGTGGTGCTGGTGGTGAAAGACTTTTTAAGGCTCAAAAAGAGATTTCGGGAGTCAGAAGACCCCGCTACATGCTCGGTATCCTTAGTCCTGGACACCGCACGACGAGGCCCCGCCTCGCGCCCGCATTACCAGAGACCTTCAGGACTGGAATGTGACGCAGTTGAAGAGGCCAGTCTCCCATGTCTCTCGGGTAGGGGTAGGGGAAGTGGGAGCGTGAGGATTCTGAGTACATGCCCACAACATGTGAAAGATATCGCAGATCTCTCCACAGTGCGGGCAACACCCATCTATGTTGGGATCAAAGTGTTTGGCTACGGCAGGACAGAGAAGAATTACGTGGTGGTGTAGTCCACCTGGAAAAAAACCGTGCTTTCACATATTTCATGCTTAAGAATGCGCCAGCCAATTTTGTCAACACACTTTTTGTTTTCAATTTTTCTCTCTTGGTAAAGGGCAAGATTACCCTTTAATAGCACAGTACCCTTACAGAAATTTCTTTAGACAGTCCATAGACTGTCTATGAAGTTTAGTCTAAGAAGTCTATAGACTGTCTATAGACAAATCCTTTAGACCTGTCTATAGACAATCTATAGATTTATGGCCATACACTTTTAGTAGACTTTTGTCTATAGACAGTCCATAGACAAATGTCTACTGAAAGTAGATAGGTCCATAGACAGTCTATAGAAGATTTAATGATTTACGCCCATACAATTCCTATAGACTTCTGTCTATAGACGACTGTCTATAGACAAATGTCTACTGATATGTCTATAGGCAGTCTATAGATGATCTATAGACTTAGGCCATACACTTCCTGTAGATTTGTCCATAGACAAAAATCTACTGGTCCAGTAGACATAGGTCTATAGACTGTCTATAGACATTTCACAGTTATGTGGCCTGGCAATGCTGTAGATATTTGTCTATAGACAGTCTATAGACCATTTTCATAAGGGTAGTCCTTGGTAATCGCAAAGGAATGTGTTTTAAAGCAGCGAATCTAGATTTAACAAGAATAACGCTGCGGGCCTGCTTGTAGTAAAAGAATAATTAGTCATAAGCACTTACCCTGTTTTTCGAAAGTTCCTGCATGTAAATATTTACGGAATAATAGGCTGTGATTTTTAGCACGCTCTATCCGTTGCTTTATGTCTGTTGTGCGGCCCTCATCCTGTATTGCAAAGTGTGAAATCTTGGTGCCATATCCAGCGTTCGATTCGGTTCATGCTCGCATCTTATATGTGTTATTGTTTACTTCTCACTAAGACCCGCCGACCATCAATGCCATCTTTGACTTCGCCTTCGCCACCAACGCAGCCAGTGACGTTCCTCTGATATGGGCCATTTCCTACGTAAGTTTTCTGCTCAGAGAGGCACAAGCATCCTATTCTCAATAGAGCTTAATAATGATATTTACGCTATTTTATTCACCTCCTAGAGATTCTGTGATTAGTGCCACGATTTGTGTAGAGCTCTTAGTTTTGAAACACGCGTCTTCATCATAACACATCTCATCAAGACGTCGTCCACTCCAGGACCACTGACCTCCAAGTGACACCAGCAAACTTTGCAGTCTCATCCTCCCACTTGATTCTCTACTGACTGTGCCTCCAAGCTTTGTTTTCTCTTAGATTACCCCGCTTAGCACTGTAGGACAAGTCTCCTGATGGTGAGAAGGACCAACTGTCTCTCAATTCGCGGTATTCTTAATGGTAATCTGCGTCCAGACAAGGCTATAAAATCCTAAGATAGTTTTGTAATTTAATGGGGAAGTTAGCGCGGGAACTGAAAAGTTCGGGACTCCGCCTGAAGGCTATGGCGTCATAGCTTTGTTGGTTCCCTTCAGCGGCATGTGGCTATCTCTTCATATCACATCCCAAAAAAGGACGCTCTCGGGCCAGACACAAAAGCCCTCCCTTTAAGCAAGTTGATCAAACCTGCCTCAGTGGCCTAGGGATGGCTTGTCTAACTCGAAATACAAGATGCTCGGTTTGGATTCCTATAGATATCTCACCCCAATCTTTGTTTCAGAGCAGTTAATTTACTTTGCATTCTTACATGCCATAATGACGTTACGGTGTTGTTGCGACCTTGTAGTCACAATTTATGCGATGTTGCCATCAAGTTACTTTTCATATCCGCCGCTCAACATTTTGTGTCACTACCTTTTCGACCAATCCGCGTTTTCTCGCACGGACGGCGGAAGCCTTAGAGCTTTCGCGTTAAATGATCTTTAAATATCACAATTAATCCCACGAGGATGCCTTGAAAGGGCATTTAAGAATAAATTTGCGATGATTCCTAAGCCTTTTTGTCGTAGATTAAATCACCTGAAAACATTTTCTTGCAGCACGCTCGACTTGAAAGCAAGGATATCAGTATCGACGCAACGATAAGATACCCGGTATCACGCGCCTGTGTTCTTTGGCAGGAGAACTTGAACGAGCCTAAGAATAGTAGGGCTGTTGTTCTAGTCATTTTGAGCAGTTTAGTGGTCCATCATCGACTAAGACGCAGTTAAAGAAAGGGTGTGGAAAAAAACAGGCATCGATTTACCAAGGAAATATTAAAACAATTAAAAAATCACTCAGTAGCTTCCCGAAATGAGAACTTCCGTGCTCAGTGGGTGATACAGGAAATAGAGGGAAAGTGCATCATAATGAGGCCTAGCACTTTTATGCATACTGTGCAGATAGTTTTTGCAGCCAATCAGCTACACAAGTGAAAGTTGTGAGACAGCCCCATTAGCCTGCCAGTACAGTCTGTGACAAAAGTCTGTGGACCGCGCGTTCCGGAAACGAAGACCACAGTTCTGCTATTAAACTGCCGGCTGGAGACCACACTTGTGGAGCTCAAAGAACAAAACTTTGACTTTCGCCTCTACAGGTGGTGTCTTCAGCCACAGGCTAATAGTGGAGGTAACGGCTTCGTTTGCGAAGCATTTGGTCCAGAGACTTATGTCCCCGACTGTACACTTCAACTCTTAAGGGTAAGAAGGTGCGGTCTTTCCTGCCAGAGATTTAAATCGATCGCAGTGCTATACAAGAAGCTCTACAGGGTCCGCGATTCAACCCGGCACCAAGGATGCTTTAATAAAAAAAAGCAGTTGTTTCAGGGAAACCCGAAAATTATATAGCATGGTTTTGAAGAAGATAACACAGTATAAACAAAATAAAATCTCCATTCACCTGTGCTAGTGGAGGTTTGTAACAGCGCCTTATTTTCAATTGTAGAAGCCCTTACAAATATGGTATATAGACAGTCTATAGACTTCATAGCAGCGTACCAGCGTAGTCTATAGACAGTCTATAGACTATATTGCCTTCCTATAGATATTTATTTTTGTTTATTTGTAGTCTGTAGAAGTCTATAGACAAAAATATATTAAAAGTGCATGGCCATAAATCTACAGAGTGTCTATAGCATTTGTATTGCCTATAGACTGTTCTCTAGGGTTTGTCTATACAGAGTCTATAGGCTTTATAGACAGAAGTTGATGGACAGTCTATAGACTGTCTGAAGAAATTTTTGTAAGGGAGGACTTGCGGAGACGAGGATTTGTTGCCGTTAGCATTCTCGGATACAGAGCAAACTGCTGTGCCGTGCTCTCTCCAGCCACTGCAACTGGTGCTGAGGCTCTTCATCGCTTGGGACTCCTTCACCATCGGCCTCCTGTGGTGCACGTCCTGTATAGCGACGCTGGACTGGACCAAGACACGAGTGAGTGTATAAACATGGGAGCGTGTGTGGTCAAGCTATCGTCGGCAGGGCGTCTAGCATCTAGTGGTGAGAGATGAAAGCGTTCAACACTTCCGATGCATTCACTACGTGTCTGCGATGACAGGCTGTCTGCGTGTGCCTAAAAAAAGAGGGAATTTTAATTAGGCACAGTTAGCGAAAAAATTGGCAGCGGTTTAACTTGGCTAACCCTGGAATTCAGCGAAAAGCAAGTACGCTTGCTATGCGTTTGAGGCTCGTCCATGGCAGCTCCGCTACACGCTCGCGACAGCCGTTCTATATATACCCACACGACCACGTGGCTATGACGTGGTATCACATGGTCTTACGACACCCCCATCGGATGTCATCACGTGGCTTCACATCACTCCATCGGATGTTGTCAAGGTCAGAGGTCAACCCGAAGGTCACCCAATGCCAAAGGTCAGAGGTCAACTCAAGGTCAGATGTCAAAGGTCAACTATAGATCATGGGTGAAGGTCAGGGGCCAAGGGTTCGACACCATAACTGTACCACAGATGGTCATACATGGCTAAGGTGGTTGGGCTGAAGGTCGTTCAAGGTCATTCTCCGGCCTACGCGACGGCTGCTTTACCTAGCGTAGTGAAGCTTTTCGCTTCAAAAATAGTCGAAATTGGGACAGATCTCTGCGGAGAGGCCCCCACAGCACAGTAAAGACACAGCAAGGGTCCACAAGTATGTGGCAGGCTGCAGGTCATTTGATGAATGATCTCGCTTTTCGAATAAACATTCATAAATCGGTATATATCGCTGGCCTCCTCCTGTGAAGCCTGCACTTTCTGCATAGTTAGTATGAGTCTTCTTTTATTCATTAAAACCGGTCGCTCCGGTTTGAATTCGATCTACCAAAGAGAGCAGACGCCATGCCGTTGCCGTTGCAAGCATTGTGTTTTACGATAAATCTATAAATACCGTAAGAGCTACGGAAATGTCAATATAAATTTGATCATTTCCTAGCCGCGCGCCCAAATACCTACTAATTTTTTTAGGGCGTCACTATTTATTAGCTCGGAGTTGGTCAAATGTTTCAGGGTAATCCACCAAGGTGGAGTAGATTTGCAATAAGGGAGTAATTATGCATTGGCATCCACCCGAACGCAGCCATACGGCTACAGAGGAAAGCTACACAACTTTCTCAGAAACTTCGTAGTGAAAAAGAAAGAAAAATCAGTACGTAAAGAAAAACCAGCCACTTTAGAGGCCCTTATGCGAGTCGATTCGCCCCAACGCAGCCGCGGTTATATTGATTCCGACAGTAGAAACTCGACTAATGCCGCTCATGTCTGTGGAGCTATGTCTTTCCTAACGCGTGGAAAGGCAGTCGGTGTGAAACCCGTGACGATAAGGCGCTCCTCACGAGCTGTCTGCTGGCTTTTTCGTGTAGAATGTAGATGCGCGGCCAGAAATATCGCTTAGCCGCTGAACGATGGCCGAAATGGGAAAATGCGTCAGTTAACACCGTGTCAGATCGATTTACTTGGCACCTCCGGAAAACGCACACTCACGTTCTGAAGTGCGTCACATTTGTTTTGTAATCTTTGTGTTATCGCCTGCTCGGACCGTGAAATGCTGTTCAGTGAAAGGTGTGCATTGCGTGTTAAGTGTAGACGCTCGCTCGGTGCGCGTCGGGGACAGCGACGCTTCACCAGAGATGTTTTGTAACTCTGTAGACTGAAGCACGGGACGTTTGTCAAAGTTGTACTCAAGCGCGGCGCTGGAGGAATGCTTGTAGTGTGATGGTCGAATAAACGTCGATGCCGGCGCGAATGGACAGCGTGTACAAACAGCACAAAGAACCTACGAGCTGCATCCCGTCTCCCCTTTCGTTGCACGCGTATGGATTCGCCCATCCCTGTTATCCGAGCCGTTGGACGCCGCCGCTGGCCTGCGGGCACTTCATTTTGACAGCTCAGTAAAGGTCGCCTCGACAAGAGATGGCTTACATTTCGTTCCGAGAGGCTCGTTCATGAACCCCGCTCACGCGTGCACAAATTTCTCCTATATCATTTGTGCGAGAGGCAGAGCGTGCTTTTCTGATCTCAGACTGCTACAATGCGAAAACGTTAACGTAACTCGACGCTTATTTGCCCAACCCCAAACAAATGCAATTCAGCTCGCGCTGTGTTATTATCACTGCGCCTTCTGATGAAGACGTTCTTTCATTGAAATAGTTCCTGCGTTGAGCTCCTTCGTTGCTTTCGTTGCTTTTTCTAGCAATGGTAGGTTAGGGTACGTGTATGCAAGAACCTACTTTTTACTCTGTTCGGGCTGCACTTTACGGTAAAAAACTGAGCGAATTTGAGACGACATTTCATACTGACAGTAATGCGTATGTTGTCTCAAGTTTACATCTGCTTTTGAAACTGCGCAGCAGCAGCTATTATGTGCTGTGTTTTTTTTTCAGTTTTTCAGGATAATGAGCGCGGCATGAAGCGCTGCTACCCGCTTGTTTCGAAGAGCGCGCGCTGATGCATGAGTATGCTGTTCCGTCTTTGTGGTGCAACTTATGGGCGCAAAACGGTGAGCTGGTCTGTCTGGTAGGTTTTGCATGGCTTGTGCCCGCTTGAGTATCGGCCTACGTACCAGGCTTCACGCAGGGTATTTTGAAACGCTTCTTCAATAGCGGGTATAAGAATAAATCCTGTAATATTCTCCGGCTGGGTCCCTATGTAACAAGCACTGAATGTACTACATTTTTGGGGGTGGCATTGTCAGCAGCTCGCAGCGAGTTAATTCTGATATGTGGCGCAATACTTCGAGGTCATCTGTCTCAATTAGTGTAAAAAACTATGCCGCCACCGTCTGGAAGACGTTGAAATAACGAGCCTTAGCTGTTTGGTAGCGCCATCTATCATCCATGCGATGTATTACCACGTTATTAGGCTACTCTTCCATACCTCACGGCGAGCGGGGGCCTACCGCCTTGAGGTCGGATATTTTTGACCAATTAATTATAATAATAATTGAACATGAGTTACCCCCAGTAATGTTCAGTTGACCAATTTGGGCCGAAAAAGTTTTTCGAATCTTTGGAGGGCCATTTTTCGTTACCTTAAGGCGGTAGATGCCCGGTCGCCATGAGGTATGAATCTGTGAGAGCTGCTCAGTGCTGACGTCACGGCCCCATGTTCAGCCTAACCATAACTAAGTATTAACCTAATTAAGCGATATTGGTGTCTAACATGTTCTACTCATCGAGCCTGTTACGAATATGACATCAGTTAGATCAGGACGCTACCACTTACTTAATTGTAAGCAATTAAATATAAGCTTTACCATAGCTAAATATTAACTTCATTAGTTAATTTTGGTATCGTACGTGTTCTTCTCATCTTGAGGATTCTAAATATCTAATTCGTTTTATGATGACTTCAGTAATTACTGAGCTATAAGCGATTAAACAGTTACGTGACTAGTTAATTATGACGCCACAAAATCAGCGACGTCACCAACCAATCACCAATTCTATATACTAATGATGCCACTAGTCAATCACCAATTGGGTTGCAATATCGATTTATTGTGGGGGCCGCCATCTTGAATTTCTTGTATTTGGAAAATTTCACGCCAAGCTAACGCTCTCAAGAGAATACCGTACAGAGATCAGTATCGGCGGTAGGTAATCGGTGCAGACGTATAGTGCTCCAGAGTTTATCGGTCTTAGTCACCATGTTTCATGAAAACCGCTTAAGATTTGTTGTTCGAGTTTACTGAAACGTGGAAGCCGGCGTGACGGCTCAGTGGTTATCGTGTTCGTCTGGTGACCTGATAGGTGCAGGTTCGATCCCGGAGTCAGCGGTCATATTTTGATAGAGGTGAAATGCTATAGGCCTGTGTACTATGCTATGTCAGTGCACAGTAAAAAAACCGCAGGTGGTTGAAATTATCCGCAGCCTTTCACTACAGCGTCTCTCGAAGCCTGAGTCGCCTTGGGTATTTGAACCCGATAAAACCCAACCAAAAGGTCAAGATTACCTTTTAGAATAGGATAGTCAGGGTATGTCTTGCGTTGTGTAGAGATGGAGTGAGACTTTTTTTTTCAGTTCCCCTCATATGATTTTTTTTTCCTTTGCGCTGTACAGGTCAACATGCCCGGATGACTGACTGCAGACAACAGATCGCAAGAACGCTTCTGAGGAAACTATTCGGACCATTACTTTCAGCATTTATTTGTATAATGTGCTGCATTCTTATGATGCATGTATTGCATATTCCCAGCCTGGATAGCTTGGAAATAAACTAAATTTGTAAGTATATTGATCGTGATGTTATCTGTGAAGACCTCGTGGTGACTTTTTTAATGGTTGTAGACTGTATATATACAGTCTATAGACAACAATCTAATTAAGTCTTAGTTGACAGAAGTCTATGCACTGTCTGTAGACAAAGATCAATAGCATTGCTAGGCCATATAGTTATGCAATGTCTATAGGAAATGTATGGACATAAGTCTGTAGATCCTCTATAGACTGTCTATAGACCTGTGTCTATTAGACTCAGCAGACATTTGTTTAGACACACAAGTCTGCTAAAAGGGTATGGCCATAAATCTATATACTGTCTAGAGACTGGTCTATAGGATTTGTCTGTAGAAAGCCTTTAGACTTCATAGACTAAAGTATATTGTCTAAAGAAATATTTGTAAGTGCGGCGACGAGCGACATCGGCCAGGCGCGACGACTGGGCGGTTGGTGAATATCTATAGACTGCCCTTCGACAAATGCACAGGAAGTGTATAAACATATGTCTATAGATCATCTGTAGTCTGTCAATAAACCTGTGTCTACTAGACTTTCAGTGGGCATATGTCTGTATACTACATATAAACAAATCTACAGGAAATGTATGGACATAAGTCTGTAGGTCCTCTATAGACTGTCTATAGACCTGTGTCTATTAGACTCAGCAGACAATTGTTTAGACACAGAAGTGCTAAAAGTGTACGGCCATAAATCTATAGACTGTCTATAGACTGGTCTATAGGATTTGTCTGTAGAAAGTCTATATACTTCATAGACTAAAGTCTATTGTCTTAAGAAATTTCTGTAAGGGCGGCGACGAGCGTCATCGGCCAGGCGTGGCGACTGGGAGGTTGGTGGACTAATATCTAAATTATCTTTCGACAAATCCGCAGGAAGTGTATGACCATATGTCTATAGATTATCTGTAGTCTGTCAATAAACCTGTGTCTACCAGACTTTCAGTGGGCATATGTCTGTATACTACATATAAACAAATCTACAGGAAATGTATGGACATAAGTCTGTAGGTCCTCTATAGACTGTCTATAGACCTGTGTCTATTAGACTCAGCAGACAATTGTTTAGACACAGAAGTGCTAAAAGTGTACGGCCATAAATCTATAGACTGTCTATAGACTGGTCTATAGGATTTGTCTGTAGAAAGTCTATATACTTCATAGACTAAAGTCTATTGTCTTAAGAAATTTCTGTAAGGGCGGCGACGAGCGTCATCGGCCAGGCGTGGCGACTGGGAGGTTGGTGGACTAATATCTTTAAATTATCTTTCGACAAATCCGCAGGAAGTGTATGACCATATGTCTATAGATTATCTGTAGTCTGTCAATAAACCTGTGTCTACTAGACTTTCAGTGGGCATATGTCTGTATACTACATATAAACAAATCTACAGGAAATGTATGGACATAAGTCTGTAGGTCCTCTATAGACTGTCTATAGACCTGTGTCTATTAGACTCAGCAGACAATTGTTTAGACACAGAAGTGCTAAAAGTGTACGGCCATAAATCTATAGACTGTCTATAGACTGGTCTATAGGATTTGTCTGTAGAAAGTCTATATACTTCATAGACTAAAGTCTATTGTCTTAAGAAATTTCTGTAAGGGCGGCGACGAGCGTCATCGGCCAGGCGTGGCGACTGGGAGGTTGGTGGACTAATATCTTTAAATTATCTTTCGACAAATCCGCAGGAAGTGTATGACCATATGTCAATAGATTATCTGTAGTCTGTCAATAAACCTGTGTCTACTAGACTTTCAGTGGGCATATGTCTGTATACTACATAAAAACAAATCTACAGGAAATGTATGGACATAAGTCTGTAGGTCCTCTATAGACTGTCTATAGACCTGTGTCTATTAGACTCAGCAGACATTTGTTTAGACACAGAAGTGCTAAAAGTGTATGGCCATAAATCTATAGACTGTCTATAGACTGGTCTATAGGATTTGTCTGTAGAAAGTCTATACACTTCATAGACTAAAGTCTATTGTCTTAAAAAATTTCTGTAAGGGCGGCGACGAGCGTCATCGGCCAGGCGTGGCGACTGGGTGGTTGGTGGACTAATATCTATAGATTATCTTTCGACAAATCCGCAGGAAGTGTATGACCATATGTCTATAGATTATCTGTAGTCTGTCAATAAACCTGTGTCTACCAGACTTTCAGTGGGCATATGTCTGTATACTACATATAAACAAATCTACAGGAAATGTTTGGACATAAGTCTGTAGATCCTCTATAGACTGTCTATAGACCTGTGTCTATTAGACTCAGCAGACATTTGTTTAGACACACAAGTCTGCTAAAAGGGTATGGCCATAAATCTATAGACTGTCTACAGACTCGTCGTTTATTGACACAAGCCTTTGGTCGGCGATTCATGTATTTTTGTTTTCCTATGGTCTATAGGATTTGTCTGTAGAAAGCCTTATAGACTTCATAGACTAAAGTCTATTGTCCAAAGAAATGTTTGTAAGGGCGGCGACAAGCGACATAGGCCAGGCGCGGCGACTGGGCGGTTGGTGGGCTGATCAGCAATATATGTATATGCTTTCGCTGACGCACCAGCCGGCACCAGAATGGACGGCCTAGCTAAACCTTCAGGTCGATCAGACAACGCAGTGGTCGACGCAGATTGCGCAGTGGTACAGTGGTTAAGCGATGCGCCACTGCCCCTCGATGGCAGGTGCTCCCAGCGGTGGGCCTTGTGCGACCCAGGTTGCTCATCCTGAACGACCAGTCAGTAATCTAACTGCCACACCACGGCGGTCAGTTTTCTCAGAACGCTCACAATGGGCAGGTTGTGGTAAGGCCACAATTAGTCCCGTGGCCTATGTGGCACACTTAGTTGTCTCAGGAGATTTTTCGCTCAACACCTGCGCCGACGACACCGGATTTCCTACAAAACGGGAGCCTTAACTCTGTCGCGTTAATAAACGGTTGTTCGAACAATAGCTTACCATAGGCAGCGAAGCATTGGAGGTGGTAAACGAACGCGTCTACTTACGGCAGTTAGTAAACGCTGATCCGGACCACGAGATTGAAGTGCATTTGGCACGCACTCGCAAATCATCAATGTCAGTTTACCAATATCTCTCAAACAGGAAGGATGTAACGGCTGTATCTTAACATGCACAGCAAACAGGCCAACGAAGGGGCTTGATATTCATTGAGGAGAGCACATTAACCTGTGCAGAGGAAAATGATAGGTGTGACGTCAGGTGACAGGAAAAAGAGCAGAGTGGGTAAGTGAACAAACGCGAGCTAATGACATCGTAGCCAAAAATATTAAGAAATGAGCACGCGCAAACCGTGCAATGCGAAGCCAAATAACTGGTGATGGTTAACGGTAAGCGGACCGAATTCCAAGAAAACAAATGTAGCGGGGGCATTAGAAGTTCAAGTAGGCGGCTGAGGTGAGGAAGTTTGCGCTGGATAAGGTGGCCGCCGACGGCAGAGGATAGGGTTAATTGGAGAGACATGGGAGAGGCCTTTGTCCTGCAGTTGGCGTAGTTAGGCTTTGTGATCATGAAACAAATCACTATATACACTTTAATCTTACTCTAAAGAGGGAAGCATTAAACCATTTCAGCGTAAGATGCTCGGAGGATAGCAGCCGCTGCTCCAACTGAAAAACACCCCGCTACGCTTAATTCGTAATTCCGAGTAATGTACTATTTGGTAATACCGGTTTTGCGTAATTACAGTCTTTCTTCACTAGGCCAAAATATCGTACGTGAAATACAACTTACCTTTATATTGCGCAGGAATACTGTAATTTTTTTCTGATGCGAGTCACCTCCGATATCATTGAAGGCCGCCAATATCTAAAAAAAAGGCTGCTGGTAATAAAGCTGCCACTTTCTAGTGAACTCAGAAAATAAACATTTCTTGAAATGTGTATATCACGAGTAACCTGTTACCTTCTCTAAAATATTTAAGCTCCAAGCAGCGAGCAATGAATTTAAGCATCGATATAGGTAAATAATAAGGCCAGTAAATGTAATCGAAGATTTAAACCATTCGAATAATTAATAACTTGTTATAGTTCCCTGCGCAGTAGTATTTCACTTTCCGATCACCGAATCCTGGAGAGGCGTCTTTGTCACACCTTTTGCTTTTCTATTTCTCTACCAGGTTCAGGTGACCCCCTTCAGGCTGCAACAGCTGGAAAACGACACTCGCCGAGCTAACAGCAGCAGCCCGTTGCTATGCAGGCAAAGGTATCTTGTATTGCTTTTTATTTAGCCATTTATGTACTTGCTTACATAAAGCTCGTTTATGGGAGCGAGAAGCACTGAATTTAACTCACCTCGCGGTGTAAACGGCACTCCCTGTTTCTTCACCGCGATTTCGAAGGTTTCTCCTAATTACGTTTACATCTGAGGCAAGTGAAGAGGCCCTGAACCTACCCGCTAAACCGCTCTGGCGTGAATTGAAGTCCCGTTAGGAAGTTGACAAGCTGTACATTACTCATTTATCTGTACCACTTGAAATGATAGAGCTAACCTCACTGAAAAAAACTTTTTAGACCTGTCATGGTTTCTTACGATGATCACGGGCTTCGTTGTATACCTTTCCCCTTTAAGATAACGCAACCATGTCCAGGATTCTGGGACATCAATGCTAGTTGTGAGGCAGCTGTGGAATACTGTAAGGTACTGTTATGGATATATTAAAGATAATGGTCCATTATTCCGAAGTGTAGCAAAAATCTTTAAAATGGTCCATCGATCGCGTCGAGTAAAGACTACCATGGAAAATGAATGGGGAACGTTTTTGAGGATAGGAAAATCGGTAACATAAAAAATATGCAAGCTTGCCAAGGGGAGATCTGCGCATATATTGTTGTAATGAAATCTTACGATACATGAAAAAAAAAATACGTTCATAAGTTACTTTCAGTTAATAAATTCACTCTTTCTGAATATTTAGGTGTTCGAACTGCTGAAATTGGCGTCCGAGTTAGCAAGAGGATATTCCTGTGTAACCGACATTCGTAGCATGCGGTTAGTGCTCGCTGGAAACTTTTACTTTGCATACTCTTATTCAAATCACTTTGACATACATTGGTCACGAAGTGGCAATCGACGGGCGGTTAGTATGCTCCTAACCGACACTTGCGGCACTTATGCGTGATACACTGTGTGCATTAAGCATGCTGTCAATTTTTCCCCCCAGCTTTTGCATGCAGTTCACGAGCGGATGCGAAATACCGTGTTCAAGAAATCTGTGTGACCTTTCGTTGCAGAGCCAGGACGAACTTTTTATGGACGTCATTTGTAGCCTTCACAGCAGTCGCGTTGGGAAGGGTGAGTTCACTTTGCTCTTGCCTCCTAGGGTGGAGCCCAGTTTCCGGCTACTTTCGCCTCCTACCATCACTGATGGGAATAGTTGATACAGCTGATGCATAAAAAAATCATTGCCATTCTTATTCTGAATTTCAGCCCGCAAATAAGTGTGTTGACGTGCGTATTAAATTTCTGTGTTGCTTAATGAATGTTAATTCTACTATGCACTATAAACGAGCTCGCGATTTGCAAAACAGCACGAAACTAACTCCAAGAATAAGTTAACAAAATAAATCCGCGCTATTTATGTTCATTAAAGCAGCTACTCGTGTTAGACAATTTCAAGCTGAATATCTCCCTTACAAAAATGGTCTATAGACAGTCTATAGACTTCTTATAGACTCTATTGCCTTCCTATAGATATTTCTTTTTGTACATTCATAGTCATAGCCTGTCCATAGACAAAAGTCTATTAAGAGTGTATGGCCATAAATCTATAGATTGTCTATAGACTGACTATAGGATTTGTATTGCCTATAGACTGTTCTCTAGGGTTTGCCTTTAGAAAGTCTATAGACTTTATAGACAGAAGTCTATGGACGTCTATAGACTGTATAAAGAAATTTTTGTAAGGGCTGAGCCTGTAATCAAAAAGGCACGTGTCTATATCGCAGTGTGGTGTAGCTAGATTCTACTTTTCAAACTGCGAGTGAGCAAGCCGTGATTTTGCGCGAACTTTTCTCCAGGTCCTCATTCTGGTGGTCTGCTTCGTCGGGCTACCTGGGCTTCCTCTCCAAGTCCGCCGTCGACGAGGTCTTCGATGCACCGATGTATGTCAGCGGCGTGTCAACCCCGTCGTGGTCGTTCTTGCACAGTCATCCCGACGGTCACAAAGACGGACAAAGGTCAGCTTCGTCCAGCGAAAGGGCAACGGACACCATAAGGGCTGCTCACCGGGCTCAAAACAACCGCTTCTAATATTCCGTAAGTTTGGGTCGCTTTTATTCCAGCTTTTTGCCAAAACGACATGAACAACATGCGTGTCTACGTCAGTGAATCAATCATGTGAGAATCTCTGATTGGCTTCGATGTCGGAAGAGTGTGTAAAGTCGAGCGCGATTTGAAGGTTATCACATCCGTTCTGGCTAAAACGGACCAACAAATTTTTCGTAGCTTAACGGTCACTTAATCCGAGACAGACATGACGGAGCAGAATAGTGGAATCGTTAAGCTGGCTAAGCTTATGTATTCGTTGCAACTTTCTTGCGGAGATAAATCGTGTTAGAGAAGTTTAATCCGAGCAGTTTAGGCCTGAAACGATCACCTTCAAATCGTTTTAGACTGTACGTATCGCAGAACTAAGTCTACGCTTCTGGATTGTCATTGCAAGAACAACACTGAGTATTACACAAGGCAAAATTATCCGCCTTCTGAGCTGTTAAACGCGCAGAAATAATGCGACGTTACCTAACATTGCGCACACTTGCGCGTCTAGACATCCGATTCCTTTCATATCTCACTAATATTAGCACAAGCTGTCTTCGGCACGTTTTTAAGTACTTCAGCAAACCTGTGCTTTGTTTATGCGTGGATATCGACGTGCCAACCGCGTTCGATCAGCCTGCCGAATATTACGTCCCAACATACGTCACGGTAGCTTTCGGGCAGGCATAGAGTTCCCCCTCCCTATAAAACAGTAGTTGCCACTCCGCTGTGGTTTATTGCGCAGCCTCACAGAAGACAAGAGAGGTTCGCTAATATAGTTCGCTCAAAAAAGCGGTCCGACCTCGTCACGTTCAGTATCACACACAGCCGCCGCCGATATAGTGTGAATGTTTTTCATGACTCTCCAAGAACAACTATGCACAGTTCTCAATGTAGGCAGCAATTCCGCTACCTTCAACGCCATCGTACGCGCATTCAGCTTAGCAGGCGCCCAGGTGCCCCTATGTATTGAAAATTCCTTTGTTGGCAGATATCAGCCCAAGGCTCATGAGTCAAGCAGTGGCTGCTGTAAAATTCTGAGCGAATATTGCAAACGGAACTTCCTCAGAAATGTCAGCGCTACATTTCATTGTAGTGTTATCTTCAGCGACCGCTGTGAGGAAAGCGCCGCAGGCATCACGAAAGCGCAGTGGTTTGCTATCAGTGCTTGCATTGCCTTTCAAATGATTTAAAAGTACCGAACGCAGCAACATGTGTCACTGCAAGCACGCCCTTGGCTTCCCTTTTTCATTGAATTTCCTCGTTTTTTATTTACTCAAGTTTCGTGTTCAGAGTACAGTCGGGGACAAAGTCTGCGGACCACGCGTTCCTCAAACGAAGCCGATAGCTCTGCTATTAGCCGGCGGCTGAAGACCACACTTCTGGCGATGGAAGATGATGATGATAGTGAATTTTATGATGCAAGGGCATCTGTGGCCAAAGAACGCCATGGCAGAAGGTATTTTCGTTTCGCTCAAGGTGGGATCAGCGACCCATTTCCTAAGCATTTCACCCTAAATAAGTCGAGCACCAGGCCAGGGGAAAGCTTGTACCATTGTATCACCGGTGGGTACCCGGCGGCACTGGGGATGGAACCCCGCGCCTCACGCATGCGAGGCGGATGCTCATACCACGAGGCCACCGCTGCGGTGAAAGAAAATTTTGACTGACTTCCACAGGTGTGGTCTCCAGCCGCCGGCTAATAGCAGAGCTATCGGCTTCGTTTGAGGAACACGTGGTCCGGAGACTTTTGTCCCCGACTGTACAAAACTGGAGCATAGGCTTGTGCTGCCTACCGGTACTGAGCGCTTGTTCTGGTGCTTACCATTTCAACCTCTTTTATTCCCTTCCTCCACCGTCCGTTTAATCCCAAGAGGTTGTAGTCGTTTTAATGGTGAGGTTGTATACCTTCTGGACGATACACTGCACAGCTGTCATTTTCTGTCACCGGGTGCAGGAAAGCGAGACCAGGACCAAATCTAGAACCAAGACTTTCGAGTAACCAGACGGTCCCGGCGCCCATCACGAGCTCAGTAGGCGACGGTATCCCGTTACAAGTAGGGCCAAAGGTGTCCAACAGCCGGTCCTCGTGCGCATTTGCCGATTCAAAGTCTGTTTATCAACGAAGAAACACGGAACCACCCGGCGCCAACCACGGCGTTGATGAAGGCGACAAAAGCGCAGGCGTCGACATCTGTGCTCGCGGAAGCTCCGACGCCATCCAGGCAGCCGCGTTGCGGCCAGCTTTCGGCACCCACAGTTCCAGGGGACCAAGCCATGCTCCGTCGATGTCGCTGCACCCAGCTTCCCAGGTTTCGCGTGCCATAGGCCTGGAATTCGACATTGCGGAGCAGATGAGCAGGTCAGCAAAGGCTGCCCAAGGGCTGCACCGCGACGACAGCTCGGACCTTCTCGTTGCCATACTCAGAAGTATGGACGCCATGCAGGCAGCTGCGTTTGCCCCTGACGCTAATACGTTAAGCAGAGCGGGGTTGGAAATTCGGGTGGCGCCTGTGTGGCAGTCGCTCCGCTTCTACGAGCGGCCTTTTCCGCTTTCCGTGGAGGAATCAACGAAGGCGGCGGGTACCTTCGTCATCCGTTCATCCCGGACCCAAACTTTTGCCGTTATGCCTCCACTACGCCGCCTATTTCAGAGAGGTGTGACAAGACCGTGCATACCAGCAGTGATTAGCTACCGTCTGAAACTTTTATTTACTCTTATTATTCGTCTTATAATTTCGGTGTCCTTCCAAAAAGCCTAACAAAGGGCTTGCATTTATATTGCGAACCTATTTGGTAAATTTCGCTTCTGGTTCATGAATTTTTCCAGTGTATACGTTTTTTTTATTAAGATTTCTAGCCAGGTGTGTTGCTGGGCGAGTTGGTTGAGGTACACATTCTGATAAAAACAGCGCACGCAGACAACGAACGAGAACAAGGAGGAGACACAGTTGTGTGTCCTCCTTGTTCTCGTCCGTTGTCTGCGAGCGCTGTTGTTCTCAGACTTAAGATCTCTCTCTCTCTGCTGTTGTGCTGCTTCCGTCAGCACTCTTGTATGGCAAGCGGAAGCGAAAGCTGGCTTGTGGAGAAACTAACTTACCAGGGTGGCTGAATTTCCCAATCATCTTTGAATTCGAGAAGGAACGACATTTGTCTGCTGATCCACTGGTACCTAGGGAAACACCGCGCACAAAAAGACGGAACAGAAGAAAGAAAGACCGGATGAACAAGATTACTTCTTCACGGACGGGATGAACAAGAGCGCAGAGACCTCTGCATATCAGTAACGTAGAATGTCGGGCCAGTTGGTATTGATACATCGTCAAACAGAGGGCACAAAAAAGACAGAACACAAAAGGAATGAAGGGGACGAAAAAGAGCGATCGCCACGGGACGAAGCGCTTTTGTTCGTCCTCGTTCCTTCATACTCTGCACTGTTTCTCGACGTATAAATACTAAATTGGCCCAAAGTTATACGTTACTGAGGTTCAGAGGTCTCCGGAAGGAATCCCTACTGCGGTGGCCACGTTTGCATGTAGGTACAGAGAAAATAGCCATGCTCGCCACAATGCCATTGCACGTTGTTGAACATCTAGGCTCCGAAATCTTTCCGGAGCCCGCCACTGTGCGCTCATAAGCCCACATGCAGTTTCGGGGTGATAAAAAAACTTGTCGTACAATACCATAACATACCATCCATACTATAGTGTGCCATGCCAGACATACATACCATACTGTACCATATCATTTCTTTCAATACCATATCATACCATACCATACCATACCATATTATATTTTATTATATCATTACCAAGACTTGAAAAAGTTTGCAGGTGGTTGATGAAATGCGTAGCGCATTGCGAGACTGCTATAAATACTATGCCACACAAGCGTACGTGCACGCCGCGGCCGCTGTCAACGAAGGCATTGCCAAAAAGCCGTGAGCTAAATCTGAACATTTTTAGTGCGGGACTCATGCGATGTGCATGAAATATTCTGCATTTGGGGGAAATAAAACTCATCATTCCTTTCTTTCTATTTGCGATTTGCGGCCGAAGTGTGACAGCACCGAAATACATTTTTTTTCGTCCACTAGCGTCACGTCCACTCTTCAGACAGGACACAATAGACGTTTTTAGCATACCGGAGACGTACTAGCGGAGACGTATACCGGTTTACCGGACCCCTCCTGCGCACGCGCAGTGGCTCCCCCTCACCGCAACAAGCCACTGCGCATGCGCGAGAGGGGTCCGGTAAACCGGTATACGTCTCCGGTAGTACGTCTCCGGTATGCTAAAAACGTCTAATATGAAGCCGCACTCTCGATGCAGCCGCCACCCGCAATGACTAGTAGGCTGGACCTTGCCTCAACCAAGCTCAAAATATGCAATGACCTTTTATGCGACAGAATTTGAAGCCCTTTAGGCACAAAGTGCCTGTCGGTCATAAATATTCGCCCATTGGCTGAACGGAAGTCACGTCACCAGACTGGAACGTATGCCCTTTGGCTGGGGGGAAGTGACGCCACCAGAGGGAGCGTTCCACACTGGCAGAAGAGAAGTGACGTCATCGGACTGGAGGTGACGTCACTTCTGCTAAAGGCATCAACAGCTCCTAATGCCATCGCAATGCCAACACACAATGAAGTTAGGCGTCTCTGAATTTTTGTATAGATGCATAAAACAAATGTTCGAAGAATCTGCATGTTTTAATTAAAACGCTGTCTGCTGTATAGCTGTCGTACATTTCCGCTCGCTTAGATGTCATTTATTTTCCCAACGCCTCATTGTGTCGGTTCATTATTTATACAAATGTGATTTTAGGAAGTTGCACCGAAAATTCCTGCAACAAGAAAACACTCTTCGTAAAACACCAAGTGGTTTGTTCCTCCCTCTCACACTAACTACATTTCACACGCCTCATCTGCTGAAATATAATTAAAAACGTTTCCCAGAAATTCGTAGTGGATTGCTTTAAGACGACGCGAGGATAGAATATTGTAGATGCATGTACGAATACGTATGTCTTGTTCGTGTAGTGGACATGCTGGATGAAAGGATTGCCATTATTTTTACTACATGTATGGCCCCGTGTACTCTTGTTTCTTTCTGTATACCTTCTCAAGATGTGGCCGGGACACATCACGCGATTTTCTTTCAGCTCTTTCTCGGGCCGACAAACTTCTATGGTGTGAAAAGACATTTTTAATTTGATGAAAAGCAAGCAAGAAGGGTGTTGGGGTGGGGGGCATGCGCCGCAGGGCAGCTTGACGATGGTGATAAGTTAGAGGAGCTCCCAACACTGGTGCTTTTTGGGTGTGGCTAGGCAGCTAAGTGATGGGCATCGTCAATTAGCAAAACGCAAGTTAGCGTTGGCCATGCACGAGGCGATCCTAAACGAGCTTAGTCCTTGGCCGGGGCTCCGTTGAGTATACGGACCCCCTCTGCAAAAGGCGTAGCCAAGACTTCGCTTTAGGAACCTCCGCGCGGATTGCCCCGGGAACGCTCAAGAACCATGCTAAGCGATACCTTTCGTGAGTGCGACGTCGCTTTCAGTGGCCGCCCAAGGATGGAACACTTTTCACTTTACAACTTTTCTTCACAGTCTGGACCAGCACGCCTTGTATTTTCTGCGAAATGTTACATAAACCGGTGTCGCATTGCTTTATTGTATAGGGTGTGCGCCTCGTCAGGAGACTCCAGGCTTGAGTCCCACAATACTGGCGGGCACTTTCAAAGGATGTACATGCCTGGCCACTGGGACGAGGTCTCTTTTTTCAAAAGACACCGTATTTCTTTTGTTTTGGCGACTTCGACAGGATTGGTACTAAAGTATATTTACTCCAAACGCGCCATTACCTACGACATACCGCAGTAAAGGCAGTAAACAAGTCTGCGTTTATATGTTTATCGTTCTTCATTAAATATAAAAACTGACGGAAATATATCTGGCGCAAGGAATGGGCTAGAAATTCAGCCCTTTAGAGTGCGCCATAGAACCACGCGTGCAGTACGCAGCATCTTCAAGTTCTTGTCGACACACTCGCACTTGTGGTTGTCGTAGTAGACGTCGTCCAACAGGACGCAAGCGCCGGGAAGCGCACTGATCTTCTTGACCTGCGAAGAAATACAGTATAGTCAGTGCAATGCTAATATGAACAATAAACTTTAAAAACATACATTTTGCTTCACACTGGTGTTTTACACGTTTGGAACCAACTGATGTCCGTGTACTGTGCGATGTCAGTGCACGTTAAAGAACCCCAGGTCACGGAGCAAGACTATACAGGAGGTGAAACTCCCGTCTGCGCGAGCGAGCGCAGGCGACCAGATAAAGTCACAATTGTATGCGCCGACGGGGGCGCATGCAGTGGCGACGCCTTGCGGCGCCTCGTAGAAGCAGCAGGAAAAAAAATAAAAATGCAGCGCCCGGTCAGGCGGCTTCGGCTCCGCTCTCCGGCGGCGCGCGCTCAAAGCAGACAAGCAGACGAAACGAGTGTTTGCTTCAGCGGGCACGCCGTGACGTAGTATTTCAGTAGTTTCTTTCCAGGCCGCCAGGCGCCGCCAGCAGGATAGTGGCGCCGCGGGCTTGTGACCTTTTTTGGTCGCCGCAGACGGGGGAGTTTCCACTCCTATATAGTCTTCCTCCGTGCCCCAGGTGGTCGAAATTTCCGGAGCCCTTCACTACGGCGTCCCTCATAGCCTGAGTCGATTTGGGACGCTAAGCCCAATAAACCATATTAGCATTAATTGATATCACAAAATAGGTTGCGTTTATGAGAAAATCAGACACGAGACAACATTTTGTCATCTACCACCGCATGCTGTGGAGCACAAGTTCCTCGACTCTCTAAGGCTTTGGGCTAAACTTTCGATGTTTGTCTTCGTATTTTCAATGTCGCTGCTGGCAGTTACTGTTCCTGCAGAGCATTTGTAGCAGACTTGTAAAGAAGCTCACGCTCTTTTCCGAGTTTACCTTTTCCTCAAATCCTTCAGGAGTATCGAAGACATACAGGGCGTCTGTGTTCCGTACAAAATGCGACAGATCCGTGGCAGCCTTGGTTGCGCTCTTTCTTTTGTACTCATCCTGAAAAAAGGAGTTGAACGAAGGTATGAAAACTCTATTCATACGTTAACGTTCTTGAGGCACCGTTTTTGAATGAACAAGCTATGGACAAAAAAAAATCGCGGACAACGTGAACGCTATATACATGTAGTAATGCTCATGTTGCCGAATTCGTCACATGAACATGGAATACAATTACGTTGCTTGTGCCTTTCTTGCTTCCGCCTTGTTTTTCCCCGCGTAAGCCTCGAAGCATTTCTTTCACGCACGCCCCGACGGCAAGTCTTCTGCCAAAAGTTCGTCTGCTTTCGAAGAAACACGCGATATGTTATTTTAGAGAAGGTCATGTGTTTGAAATCTAGGGAAGTGTAAAGTTCTCTTATTGTGCATCGGTCACCTCTGTTCTTGTAACTGTCTTAGGAAGTTCTAGTGAGAGAAAAGTTGAGTGAGAGTAAAATAGTCCTTGTGTGTTGTGGCCTTTAAGAGATCGAACAGCAGTAAGTAAAGGTCTTTTCAAGCTGATTTTTTGACACATATGTGTCGTCCTTAGTCACGGCTTCTTTGTAGTAGTGTGAATTGTAATTTACATCGTTCTGGCTGTGTTTATGTCATCAGCTGAACTGCCCTTTTTTCTTTACAAGATGTTGAGAGACGTTGTTCGCCACCACATGAATAAGAAAAAACGTGCATCTGCAACGCCCAGTGTTTCACTTCTGGTGCCTGCTATGTCCGTGTTCACTGTCTTGACGTGCGAAGTAATAGCAAGAATAGTGCACCGTATAGCTACTGAGTTTAGCCGACATGCCTCTATTGCGCAGAGGAATGCAATTACTTCCCTTCATTACCCTAGCGCTAATCAATGAATCAAGAACACCACCCTACACTACACCTCAAAACCCGCCATTGGAAAATGTCTCAAGAACTGACAGGGCTCGGTAGTAGCATTAGGTCCGTGTCGTAGCCCAAGAACATAGAAAGCCTAAAATTACCGAAAAGGAGCCGCCGCGGTGGCTGAGTGGTTATGGCGCTCGGCTGCTGGCCCGAAAGACGCGGGGTACTGTGCGATGTCAGTGCACGTTAAAGAACCCCAGGTGGTCGAAATTTCCGGAGCCCTCCACTACGGCGTCCCTCATAGCCTGAGTTGCTTTGGGACGTTAAGCCTTCATAAAACCAAACCAAACCTAAAATTACTGGAAAGGAACGTTTGGATGCAGTTCATGACGGTAACGACGATCGGAAAAATCTTGTCTTTCCAGGGAAAAGAATTTTTACATACTCCTTTGTGTAGCAGACGCTGTTAGTGACGGCACTGAAGTTTCATTGTAAGCGGGGTACATTCGCTTGCGTATCGCGTACGTTTGTGCGCCTACTTTGATTTTTTTTCTAATCATATATCTGCCGTTAGAATTGGCCATGACTTTGAAAATTTATTGTTTATAATTTTAATACGAAATTTTATGTGCTTGTTCGTAATTTATTGAACGTTTATGGCTATAATGTTTCATTTGTTAATGTGTGATCGAGAGTACCTGACTGTTAATACAAACGAGTGGTAATTTTTGAGTGCTTGTAGCTGTGCAAGACAGTTTTATTCTCAGTCACGCTACTACCGGGGTTAAATAGTAAAAAATAGTAAGAAAATATTAAATTTGATGCTAAATTATGAAGATGGACGGCGCCTCATAATAGACACCGAGTGAGGAGGTACGGAACAAGGATTCATGGTGTACTCAAATGCCAGCTGTGTCGTAGGCAGGCGAAGCAGGAAATTGTTTTTGTACCAACTTGACAGAAAATATGGGGTTGTTCAGTATTTGATTGTGTTGCGAGACTAAATTCACTGTCTTCGCTGAAATTCCTTCATCTATTCATTGAATGAAGTTCATTATCGCTTCATTCAGTCCAGTTCGTCCTCTCTCTGTCTGCAGACGACATTTCCTTTGCGTTCGCAGCTTTCGCGAGCGTTGAATGCTGAGCCTCGCAGAGCAGAGAGACATGCGTACCGAGCAGTACATGACCTTTTCGACGGCGTTAGCGGCATCTCCAATGTCATTGGACCCGCTGTACTTGACGGCGGCCAGGCTGAAGGCGATGCAGTGGTTCCCAGAGGGCGACAGGCCGGCGCCGGCTACCGCCGCTGCGTACTCTCCCACGCGGGTCTGCTACGCAGGCCAAATGGCGCCGCGGTATAGTGTGGAAGTTGATAAGATACAGTGGGGGAGGCAATGAACTATGGAGTGAGACGACATTCAGAAACGACAGGCACTGAGATGTTTGAACGGCGCTTGCGTTACGTCTTCCACATCGCACATTTCCTCCTTCAAAAACTACTGGAACGCAATACCTGCACAAGCTGCTGTTATCTTTAGAGTCACGCGTGCGAACTTTTGATCACCATTACGCCGCAAAACACATGCTTTTACGCCACATGGGGCACCTTCGAGTGCGTTTTGTCTGGGAATCTGAGCTATATGCGGCCACTGCATCCAGGTCCAGCCCTTAAAAAATCTAAGATAGTCTATAGACTTCTTATAGACTCTATTGACTTCCTATAGACATTTATTTTTGTCTATTCATAGTCATTCATAGTCTATAGACTGTCTACAGACAAAAGTCTACTAAAAGTGTATGGCCATAGATCCATACATTGTCTATAGACTGTCTATAGGATTTGTATTGCTCATAGATTATTCTCAAGCATTTGTCCATAAAAAATCTATAGACTTTATAGACAAAAGCCTGTGGAGAGTCTATACACTGTCTAAAGAAATCTTTGCAAGGGAGGCGCCTACAAGAATCCACTGGAACATAGGCAGGCTGAGCAGTACTATTTGCTTGAATCTCATAGTGTGAAACTAAAATGGCGCTAGTTGTTCCCGGGAAGATCTAATGATTCGCTAGATAATATATTCATCTGCTGTAATTTCTTCATTTTCTCAACGGTAAGCGGCAGGCGGGAATTCTGCGAATAACCTGCAGGTGCACGCGTGTACTCACAATGGCTATTGTTGGTTGGACAAGTTCTGCTTTGAAAGGGGCCTGCGCCTGAACAGTGTAGACTCGGAGCGACGCCAGATGAAAGTGCCTGTTTGAGAGACAAAGAAATTGGGACGGTTTGTGCTAAGCTGATTATAAAGATATGGGACCTCTACAGTTCGGTTTCGACGTAGAATTTTTGCATGTACGTCAGTTCTTGATCAATGAGAAAGGCATTGTTTGTTAAAACAATATTGCGTAAATTTCTTTTCGACCTCCATAACAACAACGCACTTGACAGGTCAGAGACGAAGAGACACAACATTGCGGTGTGTTGTGCGTCTTGTGGTTGTTGTACAAGACCCTTTTCCTTAGAATTTAACCCCAGAAAAGCCGAGCACCAGGGTGGGCGAAATCTTGTTCAGCAGTGTGAATTGCTGGGTGAGTTGATACATGTTCAAGAGAAAAAAAACGGCGAAAAAAAGGCGCAGGACCAGGAGAAGACACACACATACTGTCGCTGGACTTACAACTGATTTATTATTGGTTCTACCACGTATTTAAAGCCACGACTCGCGCAAGCGCACATACATGCCACATTCATCAAAGTCCGGACGTTATTACAACACAGTGCCACTCTTTGTCAGTGATAATAACAGACGGGTCGCTCATGCAAACACGTTCGCTCTTTTTGATTAAAAATGCTTCTAACAGTTCGTGCCTGGACTTTCCGGGGCCGATAATGGTAGTGCTGTTAAGCAAAGCTGAGCAGTTTTGGCACTCCTTCACATGTATGGCCAGGTTGCTCCCTGTGCCAGAACGCAGCGTTCTGCCGTGCTCCCCGAGTCCCTTGTACTCATAAGAAAACCTGTCGATAGTCGGCGGCACTGGGAATCGAACCCGGCAACCCCCCGAATGCGAAGCGGAGCGCTCTGTTGTATGTGTCCTTCTCAGGTCCATCAAATGCGCTTTAGTTATGACAATGTTTGGGAATGTAATTTTATAATTTGAGCATCGTAAGTTTAGGAAACACCACGGCATATTGAAAAACCATCATTGAATGTTTCCGTCTATGGAATGAGCAAACAAGACTCGAGCATTCAAGAATCGAGCTGGGCACTAGAACTGTCTTAGAGTGCTTTAAATTGGAAACTAGACATGGCAAGGAAGTTATGTTGCTTTAGTTCGGTGGCGTGAGCCATGTAAAAAAAAAAAACTTTACTTTGCCAGCAAATTTGCATCCAGTGATTTTATTAGGTTTTCGCTGACCAATTGAAGCAAATTGATTCATTTCACTAATGGGGCACAGGTCTTCTGCTGCAAATGAGTAAGCTTCGCTCTTGACATGTGACACTTCGAAATACGATTTCAATGATTAACTAACTTCGTAGTTTGCGGCTAGTATCGTGAAACGCAAGCTATATTCCAAGTAGACTGGCTGAGAAAATTTCACAATCGTGGTGTCGCCATCTAATTTTTTATTGCCGGTTGCCCGAGACTGGAACGCTACGACTCTGGAATACTAAATGCCACGGGGAAGGAGGGGGAGGGGGGGGGAAGCAGGACAAAACATCACAGTCGTTAGGTGTGCAGGTATGCAGCAGGAACGTACGAATAACGCTGGGGGCTCAACAAAACCGCGGGAAAGATATCTTAAAAATGCGGATGCAACAAGAAATGTGCCGATAAATATTCGAGGTGGAAACAGGGGCCCGAAACTATTCAGGGGCCCCAGAAAGGTGAAAGCGGCCACGATAAGAAGTATTCTTTAGTGGGCTAAAAATACGGACAAAGCGATCGGTGTACATGTAAAAACAGCACTTTAACATTTGTATGAGCTAGAGGCGAAAACTATTCGCCGATTATTTCTGCAAGTGGGTTTTCGAGGAACAGAAAACAAATTGCTGGAAATATATGGCGCCACCAACTACGCAGCTTCAGAAAAGATGCCTTTGCTATCAATCTATACATACGTCGACTTGCTTGCTTTTCATGCTGGATTTCGAACGTGTCAAAACAAAAGAGAACAGCTGTTTACCTGGTTATCTATCGTACCTTCTGGCCGCACCATTTTATATGTGTTAACCGACCAAAATAATATCTCATATCGTGCAGCGTAGGGTATTCAATGGGCATTATACAGTGAGACTGAACAGCCAGTTTCAAACTAAGGAGAGAAACAGTGCAGCTTACTTCATGATGTCTATTTTCACGCTGTCAAAAACGCCGTGAATGATGTAATGCTTGCTGTCGGCTAGCGTCCGCAGCTCCTGGGTAAAAATGAGAGAAGCGAAGCAGTAAGCACGCCCATTCAGCTCGTCCCGTCCAAACACATGTGTCTAGAGAGGGGTTTTCCATCGTGCACTAGCTTGCTTCATAGTAATAATAATAATTGGTTTTTTTGGGGAAAGGAAATGGCGCAGTATCTGTCTCATATCGTATATCGTTGGACACCTGAACCGCGCCGTAAGAGAAGGGATAAAGGAGGGAGTGAAAGAAGAAAGGAAGAAATAGGTGCCGTAGTGGAGGGCTCCGGAATTATTTCGACCACCTGGGGATCTTTAACGTGCACTGACATCGCACAGCACACTGGCGCCTTAGCGTTTTTCCTCCATAAAAACGCAGCCGCCGCGGTCGGGTTCGAACCCGGGAACTCCGGATCAGTAGTCGAGCGCCCTAACCACTGAGCCACCGCGGCGGGTCGCACTAGCTTGCTTATAATTCCAATTTATGGTGCGCAAGGGACTGCAGTACAAGAAGCAGCCATATGTGCATATCGACCCCGTAAGCATCTCACAGTCCAGCTGAGAATTAAGGAATTCTTATAACTGTGGAACATCCCCAGAGAAAGGCTCCTGTAAAAAAAATGGGAGGGACACTTAAGCTCGGCGTTAAGGGTATGACGTGATACCTTTAACGAGATAGTGCCTATATATGCGGAATTGGTGATTTTCAACTTTACATTCATAGATCCTCGGGAGTCCCTCATACCACTTCTGGCGCAAAGGGCCAGCGGTTGGTTAAGCGATGCGCCACTGCCTTGCGATGGCAGGTGCTGCCACCGGTGGGTCTCGTGCGAACCAGGTTGTTCTTCCGGAGATACCTTTCGCATCCACTTATTATTTTAATTGCCAACTGCCACGGTAGCCAGTTCGCCCAAAATCCGGTGGGCAGGCTGTGATGACGCCACAAGGTCACATGACCTAGGTGGCCCATCTATACTGCGTTTCATACATCAGGTGCAACGCTGTGAAAGGTATACGGAAGTAGTCCGGACGGGAAAATAAAGGAGGCCGTGTTACTCCGCGCTTGTTCTGTGCCCGAGTGGTCTTATGACACAAGAACGCGAGAGCGTGTTATCAGCAATAACAGTGCATTTAATCAAGATCATGGCAAATGTGTCATGTGGTAAGCCTACAAGCAAATTATTCACTATGTTTCGCTCATCACAAATAACGCACTACTTTTTGGTCGCGGATGCAGGCAGCGTAAACAAGAGCGCTAGCTTTGACAGCCTTGCACATGATGTTTGAAACGGAGTATAGGTTCCTTCTCCGGAAGAGAGGAGGAGGAGGAGGAAAGGCCAGCACTATAAGGCCCACTAATAATTTGCCAATCCCGAGTGAAGCCAATCACTCCAGGAAGGAGGGGAATGAAGGTAAGGGAAATGAGGAGAGGTAATGGCAGTCTTACATGCGTAGATAATGTGTTCTGTGTCTGCCTTCATCTTTGGACAGTTGGGACAGTGAGCTGTGCCCCGCCATCCGAAGTTGTAGACCATTAGTGGGGTGAGGAGAGTGTCGGTTTGAAATTGGGTAAGGACGTGTGTTTGTTCCATGTTCAGTGACGGGGAAGGATGGGGTAAAATTGTGCGATTTTCCCTATGTTCTGGGGATTTTTCGCTCAGAAGGCCGCCGACGACTGGTATTTCCTACGGAACGGGAACCTTAATGCAGTCGCGTTACTAATGACGCTGGTCATCTTCACTCACTATTATAATGTCATCAATTATTGTTCCTGCAGACGTCCTAGTGGAGTATTCACAATGAGGGAGTGGTGAGGGGGGGGGGGGGGCGAATATCAAGCTGACTCTAGAAGCGTCGCTGAAGTACTCTGGTTCTAGCATTTTAATGTGGCAGCATTAAGAAGGCCATGAAGGCGAAGACTGTCCGGCGGCGTCCGCGTCTATGTGAAGCCTGCACCTGCTAAGTCGCGTTTAGGGGGATTGGCGTCTCACCACCTACCACATGTCCACCGTCCCACAATTCCCCTCTCCACTTCTAGGGGAAAGTAGGGATACGTCGGACGATGAATGACTCGGAAAAACGAAAATGACTCAAACAACAGAATACCTACGTGCAAAAACATACAGCCTATCGAAGAACTATCTGTGCAAAAATGAGGCTTGCGGGAGCTCGCGGATAGCGACCTGGGTCTCACAAGCCACACGGTGGTTGTGTTTGAAACAGCCACCTGCCAGTGCAGTGGCGGATCGCTTAACCGCTGCGCCATTGCGAGGGTAGGGGTATGAGGACTCGGCACGATCTAACAATATTACAAATTTTTGCGTAGTGGCGTAGTCGAAATTGGAATAGAATTAGAAGTGGAGTAGATTGTGGCAGTGAAAGACAATGTGCTCAGAGTTGAAATATAATTATAATTGGCGAGTTAAAGAAGAATGTTATTGCGTTTATTTGGCATCAGTCCGAAAGGTCGCCCCTAATTTTTTGTGGTTATGTTATGTATTATTTTCCTACTTTTCAGTGTTACAAAAGTTTCTTTAGACACTCTATAGACTGTCCATAGACTTCTGTTTATAAAGTCTATGGACTCTCTATAGACAAACCTAGAGAGCAGTCTATAGGCGAAACAAATCCTGCATACAGCCTATAGTCAATCTATAGATTTATGGCCATACACTTTTAGTAGACTTATCTATAGACAGTCTATAGACTATGAATAGACCAAATGAAATATCTATAGGAAGGCAGTAGAGTCTATAAGAAGTCTATAGACTGTCTATAGACCATTTTTGTAAGGGCCCTCACCGTGCAGTACGCTCAATGGCCGTTTTAGGACATTTCAATACAAAAATTAAATGTCACCAATAGCGGAACCGGATAGAAAAGGTCACCTGCACCCCTGATTCAGCCAAGGTTAAAAATTTTACGCAACAGCAGAATGAAACAATGGGCAAAAGTATGCCCTGTAACTTTGCCATGCAGTCTACTTTTAATAGGCCATTTATTACTTCATGCGTACTGTGCAACATGTTATTCTACTGCGTAAGCAGTATTGGCATTAAAATGCGAAAATTCCGGCATCTGTCTCAAGACTCAGAGAGTGAGGACTTTACTATCCACGAACGCCACTGTTTACGGCGGTGTTTCTGGATGCATGTCACTATAGCTGCGGCACTGACTCTGAAATGCTTTATTTATATATGTTTAAAGGTTCACTAATTGTTAAGAAAGATTTATTACTAAGTTTAATTGCAGCATTAAAGGAACGTTAGTAATGAAAGAGCATTAATAACATTCAAATATCGCTTCACCAAAACCAAAGTTTATCATTGTTGTAAGGTTTCGGTATTACCTGGGAATATAAGAATTGTGTCATTAGTATGCGATGTGAGAGATAACAAGATGGCGAGTTCATTTCGGACTTCCGAAGTAATTTCTTCCTGTTCTTAAAGAGGAATCAATCTTCGGACGCATTTGCACAATTTTGGTCAGAATATTGTGGAGCATCGAACTCGGGAGCAACCATTAAATGCATTCTTCGTAAAAGTAAGGCCTCAGGACTGGAACACCTTGTCCAGAAACCAGCGCGTTCGCAGACGCAAAATCAGCCTGAGAAAAGATAAGATTCGTCTCAGTTCAGTCGCTTTTTACGTCCTGCGCCTGCACTGTTCTACGCGATAGCGTATACAGCTCGTTCGGTCGAAAAAGCCATCGGCGTAGTAGTAGTCGGCACCACGTGTCGGAAATAATCGGGGCGCGCAAAAAAAATCTTATCATGGTAATTTGTGGTTCTTAGTGATTGATAATTCATTGTGTGCGATAGGCCATTATGAGTTAATTACAATCACTGCAATTAATTCATTAATTACAGAAAGGAAAAAGTGGAAAAAGGAGGTTTCAAAGGTGTCAAAATGCTCAGAATGAAAAGCCAATGCTTGATGATGCTCATTAAAAAATTTAGTGTGTGTAATTGATCAAGTAATAATTTGAAACAATTCAAAAGATGAAAAATGAGTTCAGAGGTGTCGTACTGCTCAGAATGGAAAGCCCAACTCGCTACCCTATCGCGTCATACCCTTAAGGCGGAGCTTAAGTGCCCTCTCCATTTTTTTTAAACACCTCCTCGCACCAACTACAACCTTTCCCCTGGTTTGGCGTCTTAAAATGGACAAGAGAACCTATTTCTAGGAAAGGTGAGGAAGGATGACCTGACTGCTACCTCTGACCCCTTCGTTCGATTCACCTCTGACTCGTACCTGGAAGAGGTCAAGGGACTGCTCGTCCCCACGGATGTACCGTATGTCGATGCCGTCCAGCCAGCCGTCGCGGATAGAGCTGAAGCTCGCATCTACGTCGGCCATGACCATCTGGTTGATCTCGGCCAGGGGGAAACTGACGAGCTTCTTGATTGTGCCCGCCTGTCTACTTAGGCTCCTGAACCTCTTGAACACCTGGTCGGCTGGAAAATTGAGAGCACGCGTAATTTTAATGTTCAACGTAGTGTGCTCACTAAACTTTTTCGGAGCACTTTGTTTTTGATTTTACTATGGTTTGCATGATTCCACATAAGCTATTGTTTAAATTTTCGTCACTACAGAGGTATTTCCAAATTCGTTAAAATGTCCTATCGTGAACGCCGTGTTCACTAGCCATTAGCTGCCTCAATTTATAATTAGATGACACTGGTTACTGCCAGGATAAATGGTGTTTGCTTCATTCGTTCATATATCTGCCCTCTCAAGGACCATTTCTTACAAAGTGGCTTACGCAGAAATATTTATTAGTTCCTGGCTAGAAGGCAGTCAGGCAAATTCCGGTCATGCGCATTTTCACTGATGTGTGTTTGGAACTGGAGAACACAGTGAGAGATAGTTTTTATTCGAAATGTGCGATAAGTTCGCGTTGATAATTCCTTCATACTGCGCTCGATTTCGCTTGGGAGCAAAATAGCGAAGCTGCGAAACAAATTCAAAACAGGATCACTGACCTTTCAGGACAAAAGCCGAAGAGCGCGTTTGATGAGCATAGCACTGTACGACCCAGCCAAGGTTTCGCAACATGGCTGAAGCCCCTTACTTTGGCCCTAATAAATCCTGTCCTGAACCGGCTGTCGCAAACGTTATCTCTTCAAGATCCCTAATCTCGTCCTACCATCTGATTCTCTGCGGCCACCTGTGGTGCTTGCCTTTTCTTATCCACTCCGTTGCGATGAGACGCCGTCTGCGACTTGCCCTCCGCATAACATGCATTGTCTGCGCCCATTGCTTCTTGATCTCTGATAGGGTGTCCTTATCTCGCGTTTGTTCCTTGAATGGCTCTCCTCTATTCCTGCCTTCGCAAGCTGTCACTCTGTACGACAGCTTAGGCAGGCCGAGAATCCCGCCCAAGCTGCCCTACAGAGTGAGAGAGAGAGAGTTACAGAATAGGGAGTGCCGAAAAGGAGAGCGAAAGGACAGTGAAGGAGGCGGAGAGAGAGAGAGAGAGAACGAGAGATGAAAAGGAAACTTCGTGCCAATCTGCGCTGTCGCGGACCGGACATGCCAAGTGCGTCGCCTTCCCGAAATTGTTACTACCTTGCACTAAGAGGTGGCAGGCAGGCATTGCAGGGCCGGCCGTGGACAGACGCTCGTTGCGTCACGACCATTTTCATTTCCGAAGCTTGGCGCGTAGTCCGAAATTTTATATCAAGAACTAGATAACACAGCGCTATGGAAGGCGAGACAAGAGAAGGACAAACACCGACACCTTCTCTTGTCTCGTCATTGTTCAGTGCGATTTAGTCCCCCCCATTACCCATACCCTTTCCCCCAACAATGCAGTCTTGGCTAACCTCGGACCAGCTGGCATTGTTGTCCTTGGCGCAGGATATTCTGTGCAGAAATTATTTGTCACTCTCTCCCCTGCTGACCAGCCGAAGGCGCGGCTTGCTTGTGAGTGCCTTATAAAAGCGAAATTGAAGTTCATACCACGCCATCTAGATTGTGACGCAGAGGAGAACCAGACGAGCCCGTATTTGCCCTATTCTGGAATTTATTTCAAGCTTTGATGATCCAGGCTTCCGTCCCAAGGATGTGTTCCGGAAAGGTACGACTGTTACACACTGTACTGTTGAGGGATCCTCCTAAGCTGCTACTCATGAATTGGCAATACCTGAGTAATTCCTTCTATCGCATTCCTACTCCCTGAGCTGTTGACCGCTCGTGCTCAGGATCTGTGCTCGCAACTTTCCCGTGAGACATGTATTCCCCAGTCAATTCCCGCGGATAGCTGCCTAGCATAAAGTGTTGTGTGCTTCCTTGACTAATGTACATTACTTTTGATTGCTTAATAATAATATCAGGTGAAGTGTAAAGCGTCATCAGGCATCAGGAGCCCGCCGGACCATTTTGCGTAACGCCATTATGTTACACCGGAGGCTGGGCAGTATACAGTGGCGTATCGGTATATCGAAGTGCCTCGATGCTGTGTGGGGCAACTGTGTATGTGGAGTCATATGAGCAGTCATTACTTATGAATCATGACATAGTCTGGAAGTCATATCACCAGGCTGGAAAAGACTGATGCTGTCTTTGTGTGTATGAGTAATATGGCCAGTAATGACTCATGACATAAACCGTGAGCGACGTCACAAGATCGCAGCTGACAGCAGCTAAACTGGAAGTGACGTCAGCATACCGGAAGTGACATCAACTAAACGGCAACAAACGTCATCAGACCGGAAGTGTATTCCGCTCAAGTGCCAAGTGGCTCTGTGCTATCGCATCGCACACGTCATCAAAGTAAGGGCCCACCAAATATTTTTTCACACGAGGTTGAATGGAAATATTACCACCTCTGTCACCCCCGTCACATCCACCACGACCTCGTGCTGAACAGGAGAATACTGAGGAAACGCAGCTGCCTCTGTAGAAACGCGGCTGCAAAAATACATGTTCTCTGTCGGAACAAAACCTCAAAACACGAGTAACTCTAGTTATTCCTACTAAGCTCGAGGAAAAAGAAATGACGCTCTCTTACTTCCGCTGGCAGGGGTGGCTTTTTTCTTAGCCATGTCCACCGAAGCCGAGAGGAAGACGAGGTGAGAGCAGAGCTGCTCCACGGAGCGGACCCAGTAGCGTCCGTCCAGGGAGCAGATCAGCGGCGGCTCCTCTTTGTTGGCTGCAATGATAATTGCTCAGTTTCTGCTTTTAAAGTCGGAGCGAGAACTGGGCAGGGAAAGAAAAGTAATTTGAGACATATCCGAGGGTATATTTTCAATGTAAAGCGCCCATGCTCAATCATCCAATGAGAGAATTTCAAGGATACGGGTTAAACATGGGGTGGACAGCACAGTTTTCTGTCTTTTCGCACAGCCGTTTAGCAGAGCATCATGTTAGGTAGCGCTATGAAGCTTCTTACAGCTGCAACGTCATTGAAGTGCAGAAACCAGCTCTCAATTTCTTTTTCTGCAATCAGAAAGCTCCCATCTGCAACCACATGAAAAATCACCTTTCTTTTCCTTATACAAGATGGCGCTCAATATCGCACATTTCATTACTATAGCATTCACGAGAAAAACTGGAATATTTCATATTCTAAAACGAGAAACTGATACTCTATTGCAGTTTCTGGGTCATGGTTTTCCAATTGAATGCGATGCCACTTATATAAGGACAAATCCTAGACACTTCTGAATTGAACTGATCTCGCACTGCGCGTCACTTCCGGTGGACACCTGAACCGCGCCGCGAAGGCAAATGCGAAGCAAGAAGTGAAAGGAAGCTGGTAGAAAGAGGCGCCGTTGGGGAGGCTTCCGGATTAACGCGACAACCTGAATTCCTTTGCCATGAACTGGCGTCCCACAGTACATGGGCGTTTAGCAATTAGCCTGCATCTGAATGAAGCCGCTGTGGATAAGGTTCAACCTCGGTGCGTCATAAGAGATCCTTTCTGTTCCTGGTAAATATCTCACCACCACGTATCTAAGAATTCTCCAGCTCGTCCATTTAAATGCACTCCACACCCCTGCCCATTCTTTCTTCTACCGTCTACGAACCTCTCCTGCGTGCCCAAATTGCCCCGACACCTATGCTAATCTGGAGCACTCCCTGTTCTTATAGATCACTGCAATTCAGTCCTTCCATTCCCATACCCTCTCCCCCACAATGCAGGCCTGGCTAACCTCGGAGCAGCTAGCTTTGTTGACGTTTCCGCATGATATTCTCGACCCGTAATGCTGTGTCGAAATTAAGCTATTTCGCACACTCTCGCGCATTGAGCAGCGCAAAGACGCGGCTTGCTTGCGAGTGCCTTATAAGAGCGCACTTGTAGAAATTCATGCCGCGCCATCTGGATTGCGCAGCAGAGGAGAAAAGGAGAAACTTTTTACTGCGCAGTTATCAAGAGGGAGCATGTTGCAAAGTCTCTCATAATCAGTTAACTTTGCTCGGAGATACACAGAGCACCGTAGCATGGCTGCTGTTAGGACACTTACGCAGGAAGGTCACTTCATTGCCTGCGGGAAGAAAAATGCGTTCACTGAGATGTCCCACAAAACCTCCCGCGACGCTGGTTTTTCAGTGCATCGAAAAATTCCCAATGCGATTCCCTATCCTGGAATGCATACACAATGTTATCGCGCTAAAGATTTCCCGAGCACCCACAAGCGCAGCCTTCGTACACAGGAGGCCAGTTTCAGTCTTCCTCACCACTTTCTGTTCGGCCTGTCAAAGTTCTTTCACTCATTACTTCGAAGATCTGTTTATTGCGAATGAGCGAGGTAGTGTAAAGAGCGGAATTCATTCACTTTATGAAACGTTTAAGAAAACCGAAAGATTCCCTTTGTCAAGGGCAAAATACAAGCAGCCTTGTTAAACGCTTCTTCATTATCATCATCAGCCTGACCACGCCCACTGCAGGGCAAAGGCCCCTCCCATGTCTCTCGAATTAACCCTGTTCTTTGCCAGCTGCGCCCACCGTACGCTCGCAAACTTCTTAATCTCATCCGCCCACCCAACTTTCCCCGGCAGGTTGCAAAGCGAAGCGATGCCTGCAGGCATCGGATCCACCGGCTGGCATTAAAACATCGGAGAAAGTGAAGGCAGATATTTTGCTCCTTAGGAAAAATCATTATGCTGTTCGTTGTAACCACTCCCAGTTGCCGCCTAAGCGCTGAGAATATGTACCATCAAAGGATTCTTGTTTTCAGGGAAGATAGAAAATGAGTTTATAGACGTTTCTGTTGGTCTCTTTGCTCGTTACAAAATCCTCCCGAGTCCATCATCAGCCTTAATTAGTCCTCTTCCGTCCAGTGTTTAGATATATGTCCTAGGTTTACCAGGAGGATCCACTCCAGTTGCTGGCAAAATAGCTGTGACTGCTTCACAGAAGAATATTGCCGTATGTACTTACATTTCTGGGACGAAATGACTTCCTCCTCTAAGGAATGTAAAATCCAAAACATCGATAGCTGTAACATTATTTCTCATAGTGCAATAACGGAAACGGTGAGCGGGAATAATAACGCAGTGAATAATATACCATACCTTCTTCCACAGGCGCCTTGTCTGCGCAGAAGGAGAAAAAGAATAAATGAGTTCAGATTAATGACACGAAAAGTGATCGCACGTGCGCACTTTCAATGAAAGCTTCCTCACAGAGCAATGTGTGCACCGATAACCAGAATTTCTCGAATGTATAGAAAATCTACAACGCGGCCGTACCTCCTTTGTGCGGGAGGTTATAGGCTATCCTGCCTAACAGCGTGGGTATTGTCAAAAGTGACCAAAACCAAGAACTTTAGGCGACGCTCTTGAAGCAAAAAGCTTCATTACGCTAGTCGTCAACACCGCGCTTCGCGCGAGCCGGCGTATGTCGGAGCACGAGTGACGTCACGCATGGCGCAGTTTCTCTCTCTCTCGCTCCGTAGTCACTAGTGCGCATGCGCCACTAGTAGCACCGAGCCACAGGTGTTCCGCCGCTGTGCAGCGCCGCGCCTTGCCTCAAAATCCAACTTTCAATTTTCAGTTTCCTCTTTCCGCGGCGGCTGCGTTTTTATGGAGGAAAAACGCTAAGGCGCCCGTGTGCTGTGCGATGTCAGTGCACGTTAAAGATCCCCAGGTGGTCGAAATTATTCCGGAGCCCTCCACTACGGCACCTCTATCTTCCTTTCTTATTTCACTCCCTCCTTTATTCCTTCCCTTAAGGAGCGGTTCAGTGTCCAACGATATATGAGACAGATACTGCGCCATTTCCTTTCCCCAAAAAACCAATTATTATTATTATTATTATTATTTCCCTCCCTCCTTTATCCCTTCTTTTACGGCGCGGTTCGGGTGTCCACCGAGATATGTGAGACGGTTACTGTGTCATTTCCGTTCCTCAAAAACCAAACAAAACAAGTGAGCCAACGGCGTTCATAGAGTTAATTGGCGTTGACAACTTTGCAAAGACCGTTCATTTTCAGGAAAGGAAAGGCGCACGACCGGCTCCGTGGGTCAGTGGAGACCTCAATCTCGCTTTCACTTGGTATATCCTGGATTAGCTGGGCTAATCCACATTAATTTATTTTCTTTGTCTTCATTTTGTGATGTTAATCAACGGGTGATCAGTAATGAAATTCTTTTATCGCTTAAAGATAATTTATCAGAAAGCAGAACAAAGGACAGCCGCATGCCGCCAGTGGGATGCGAGCCCGCCACCTCCGATTTCGCATCCGGTGCTCTAGCGACTAAGCTACGGTGGCGGGTGTCCAATATTGTGCTTGCGAGGGTATTTATCAATGCAGTGTAACCGAGCCACACGCCGCCGTTGCTTCCGCCGTCACCGTTCGACGACGTTCCTGTACGTGTCACTCGCGGTAATACTGGACGTACTGCGTCCGCCGTTACGGATGAGTACGGAGCTAGTGGAGACTTTCGAGGTTCCGTTTAAGGTTCTTTTTAAGGCCCCAAAAGCAGATGGGACAGCCGTCGCCGTCGCTCAGTTGGTAGAGCACCGGACGCGAAATTCGGAGGTCGTGGGTTCGGATCCCACCGGCGGCATGTGGTTGTATTTCTTCTCCTGCTTTCTAAGAAATTATCCTTAAGCGATAAGAAACCACATTACTCGTCGCCCATTGATTAACACGACAAATTAAGAGAAAAAGAAACATCTGCTATGCTGTTTGGTTTCGGTGGCTGTTGGCTTCCTTTAATTACAGTGTCGCTCAAAAGTTTCCAGGCCACAGGGTCTGATTTTGAGCAGTATAGTTAGGTAGTTACGATACCCCCTAAGTGCAAATTATCTTTAGAAGGTAGAAGTATCATTCTCAACTCCGAGAACCTTTATAACTTTATCGGCATATTAAGTGCCTGAATATACCGAGGAAAAACAGACCCTGTGGCCTGAGAACTTTTGACCACCCCTGTACCTCATAACGAACCCTCTATTTTCTTCTATTGTGAGGTCAAGTGTAGGTAGTGAATACATAGAAGCAATGTAGCGGACTACTCTGCTTTAATAGCGGAAAATACGGAGGCAATTCACGCAGACATCAAATAAGCAAAGCAAGCACATACTAACAAGAAGCTATGGTTTGGAACTAATCGAAGTAAAAATTTGAAAGCATGAAGACACACCTAATGTGCACGGAAATGCCGGATAAAGACATTGAAGTAGTAAGCCTGTGCCTGCGGGGACATATCTCAACCACTCACCTTTTTTGATGAAGGCAAAATAGACTCCGATGCCGACTATGAACATGGTCATGAAGATGACGAGAAGCACGACGATGTACTGCATGCAGACGGTGCCGGCAGATCTGGGAGGAGTAAACAGGTTGACGTGAATGTGTGCTTTCATTTAGTGCACCGTTCAGCACCAGGAACAATATCTAAATTTATAGTAATGTGCACGCTAAAACCTCATGTGAAATTTGAAAAAAAAATCTGACTTATAGGTGACGCTTCAAAACTCATGCAGGGCACGCCAGAAAATCCTTTTCCGGTAAAGTGTCGCATGTGTGAAACTGTGCTTTTTTTAACAGTAATTTTGCGGTGCCGGCAGATCTGGGAGGAGTAAATAGGTTGGCGTGAATACGTGCTTTCAGTTAGTGCACTGTTCAGCACCAGGAACAACATCTAAATTTATAGCCGTGTGCACGCTAAAACCTCATGTGAAATTTGAGAAAAAATCTCACTTATAGGTGACGCTTCAAAACTCAGGCAGGGCACGCTATAAAATCTTTTTCCGGTAAAGTGTCGCATGTGTAAAATTGTGCTTTTTTTAACAGTTGTTTTGCGGTGCCGGCAGGTCTGGAAGGAGTAAATAGGTTGCCGTGAATACGTGCCTTCAGTTCGTGCACCGTTCAGCACCAGGAACAACATCTAAATTTATAGCTTTGTGCGCGCTAAAACCTCATGTGAAATTTGAAAAAAAAATCTGACTTATACGTGACGCTTCCAAACTCATGCAAGGCACGCCAGAAAATCCTTTGCCAGTAAATGTCGCATGTGTAAAATTGTGCTTTTTTTAACAGTTATTTTGCAGTCCCGGCAGATCTAGGAGGAGTAAATAGGTTGACGTGAATACGTGCCTTCAGTTAGTGCACCGTTCAGCACCAGGAACAACATCTAAATTTATAGCCGTGTGCACGCTAAAACCTCATGTGAAATTTGAAAAAAAAAATCTGACTTATAGGTGACGCTTCAGAACTCATGCAGGGCACGCCAGAAAATCCTTTTCCGGTAAAGTGTCGCATGTGTAAAACTGTGCTTTTTTTAACAGTAATTTTGCGGTGCCGGCATATTTGGGAGGAGTAAATAGGTTGACGTGAATACGTGCTTTCAGTTAGTGCACTGTTCAGCACCAGGAACAACATCTAAATTTATAGCCGTGTGCACGCTAAAACCTCATGTGAAATTTGAGGAAAAAATCTGACTTATAGGTGACGCTTCAAAACTCATGCAGGGCACGCCAGAAAATCCTTTTCCGGTAAAGTGTCGCATGTGTAAAACTGCTTTTTTTAACAGTAATTTTGCGGTGCCGGCAGATCTGGGAGGAGTAAATAGGTTGGCGTCAATACGTGCTTTCAGTTAGTGCACTGTTCAGCACCAGGAACAACATCTAAATTTATAGCTTTGTGCGCGCTAAAACCTCATCTGAAATTTGAAAAAAAAATCTGACTTATACGTGACGCTTCCAAACTCATGCAAGGCACGCCAGAAAATCCTTTGCCGGTAAAGTGTCGCATGTGTAAAATTGTTCTTTTTAACAATTATTTTGCAGGCATTTGTGTTATACATTAAATTAAAATTAAGGGTTCCCCAGAACAAGTAATTAGCGGGAGGAATAACTTCCTCCCTCTGTGACGAACCACGCTTAAAAATAAGAAAACAAACTGCCAACGTAGCGGAAGATCAGCAGCTTAGTGAATGCTTAGTGAAGTACTAGAGGAAAAGTATGCCGGTTTACCGGACCCCTACTACGCATGCGCAGTAGTGCTACCCGGCCACGCATTTGCCACAGCGCATGCGCAGATCCCTTACGTAAAACCAATTTACGTCTCCGGTATGCTAAAACTCTCTAATTTCTACCTAGTAGGTTGCCGTGGCCTGATAAACACGGTCATTCGGCATTATTTCCGCAAACGCCTTTGTCCTGAAGTAGATTTAAATAGCCAACGAGTTCACTATCAGACATATTTATAAAGATATTGCTGAAAGACACAGTGCATGCTTTGCACAAACACGTTTCCCAGCGTCGCTGCCTTGTTTAATTGATACCGCAACCGTCTCTCTGTCTTACTGGTGTTGCAACTAGCGCAAAGGCGATGATTCTTCGAGCTAGCACTTTTGGTCAATAGTTGTACCGTTATGGCGAGTGGCGCTGAGCACAACGCAGACTGCTTCTTATTGCCTGTCCTGCAGACACAGAACTTTGGGTCGCTTTTTGCCACAAGTTCTTACAGAGACGACATCTGGTACATTTATGTGGTATTATCCTACAACTAACGTCCCATGACATTTTGAAAACCAACAATTCCGTACTGAAACGTTTTATATTAGCCGCTCGTATGGAATTATGGAAACATGGGGTGCGTAAGATATGGCAAATTATGCAGAAATTCATACTTTCTCTGTAAGAAGTTTGGTTTATGGGTGTTTAACGTCCCAAAGCGACTCAGGCCATGAGAGACGCCGTAGTGAAGGGCTCCGGGAATTTCGACCACCTGGGTTTCTATAACGTGCACTGACATCGCACAGTACACGGGCTTCTAAAATTTCGCCTCCATCGAAATTCGACCGCCGCGGCCGGAATCGAACCCGCGTCTTTCGGGTCAGCAGCCGAGCGCCATAACCACTCAGCCACCGCGGCAGCTTGTCTGTAAGGAGTCCATAAGCATTCCACGTAATTTCTGTACGATTTCCATACAATGTACATGACGTCGCGTGTAGTCCGTAAATTTCCACGACATCAAGAGCACGATAGAAAGTGGGATCACACACCGTGGCTGCTGGATGGCGATCCTGGATATCCCTGACCGCATGCCGGACCGCATCATGCTGGAGCGCATCATTGACAACTCCGCCATCTTGGTGCCTCTGAGGATTTCTTCAACCAGGCAGACACAGTACTAATGACGCTGCAGAGACGCAAAGAAAAGAAAAGAAGGCACAGTGTCGTCGCTAGGTCCACTAAATAGTCTTTGAGAGAGCTTGGAGTGATGACTGGCGCTGCCTGCTTGAGGCCCATTCGCCCCGATCATTATGAAGGTTTCGCCACCTGTCATCCGTGACGCGAAATTCCATGTGGTTTTCGACGCCCACTATCTGGTGTTTACGAACAGTTGGGCGCGGTGAATGATAATCGCTATCAATCGAGATTCTTGCCTAACCTAAGTTCCAAACAAGGTCAAAGAACAACTGCTATGTGATGAAGTGCTCAAACGGCTGCCAAAGACCCCCGTAAAGCATGTCAACGAGTTTACTGGACATCCCTACCATTGGAAGCAGTGCGGTGACAGTAGTTGTCTTACGATTTGGAGCAGCGGTTCGCATCAAAACAATATGCGCCACTGCTCGCTGAGGAAAGCTGTCCAGGCAAGATCTCTTCTTTTAAAAGACCAAGGCTCGTCACAGAAGGCTTGCTTCAGCATCTTGGGCGATTTCTGGAGGGATCTTTCTACGTGAGGTTTAAGCTGTGCCGAAGAGCAGACACAAGCTTGCTACAGATTCTTTTTTCACCCGCACAGGTACACGATGCGATATAGATGGCATACTCCTGCTTCTGCCAATAAAAGGGGCTATGAAACGGTATTCACCGGGTAAATTAAACCAGATGAGCGATAGGTAATCCTTCACTTATCATCCCACCAGATCTTTTGAGCTAGCTTCTTGAACAGCGAAATACTGGCGATGACGGTCCTCTTCTTCCCGCCCCTTATTTCTTACATTAAGCTGCCTCCCCCCCCCCCCCAAAAAAAAGAAAGATTGGCCATGGTTTACCTCTGGTTAAACCTGGAGTGACGCGATAGCTACAGATGGCTGAGTGGAACTTGGTCACGTGACCAACCACGGGATGAACTACGTGATCAGCCACGGCGTCGGCAGCTGCTCCGCACCACGTGACCAACGACGTGACAGCGTGGCGGCGCAGCCACGGGGTGGCGGCGCCGCCGCGCTGAAGGCTCTAAATGCTACCGTAATGTAGCTATCGCTACAAAAGAAATTAAAAAAAATGAGAGGTTTTGAGACTGCGCCATGCCCGTGAGCTCATTATGCATCGACACCCGGTTTGTTTATATCTGGTGGCCGCACGCCTTACCCGCCCGTCGGCTCAAGGACATGTGTACTTTTCAGCACTCTCGATCCACGTGGATCATGGACCTGGATCTCAAGGAACCATTTTTCCAAGTGACCCCTGTGATGGGTTTCGAACCCTACCAGTATTCCCTGTGCAGAAGCCCTCTGCTTAATGCCGGCCATGGCAGCAGTGATTCGACAGCGGGATCACGGGACTCGTCCGAAGCATGGACCGACGCATGGGCACCGCACGCTGGCCGCCCCTTTTTCGCCTTTGGTCCGACTGTGGCCATCCGGCAACGCCAGACGGCCCCAGGACGACTGTTCCCCAACCAGAAATATAGCCGTGACGTCATGCTTGCAGGGAATGGCAGGGCTGCGCCATCTGTCGCTTACCATGACGTCACCGGTGCTTGTGACGTTTGCATCTTAAAAAACTACTTCCAAAAACCGCCACTACGCGGAGACCAATTGACCTGGGAATTTAAAGCTCAAGGTCTTTAAAAATTGATACTAATTTGCAGGCTCTGTTCCAGGGAATCATGCATAGTGTTACTGCTCAAGAGCTCTTCTTGTACACACTGAGCACATTTACCAGCAGTCTCGACAATCGTTCCCTAGCTGCGTAAACGCAAACTTGACCCAGAGCTGTGCTTATTTTGAAGCACTAACCTGAATAAACGTCTTCTTCATGCAAATTTATAGACGTCTACAATGACAACTCCATATGACGAAGCGTTTCTTCAGTGCGGTGCTTATTTTACGCTTTTAGACATCGCGCAAAAGCAAGCAGAGTAGAGGGCTCTTTCGGCGCTAGCGCGAACGTTAGGCTCTAGGACATGAGGGGGGGGGGGGGGGTGACGGTTCCTCTTACAACTGCGCAACTACTTCACGAAGTCAATTCACTTGCAGTTTAATTCTTGTGGCTTTTAACTCCATACGGGGCACATAATTATCCAGTGGCGGAGAATTTATCTTTCAAATTTGCCTGAGATGCATGCCAAAAATTGACTGCAGAAATGGCCAGTTTCTGGTTTAATTGTGAAATTTCTACTTGCTTCTAATGCGTCCACATTTTCACCTACTAATACTTTCAGGATCAGTGTGGTATGTTTATGAGTCATTTCTTTGTTATGAAGTAGTTGTGTAAGCACACGAAGGCATTGAGTCATATGTCTCATTTAGTTTTGGTTTCGTTTTAGTGGATTGTCTTGTGATTTGTCTGTGCCGATGTGTACTCTGTAATTGAATTAATAGTGTCACGTGACTGAAGTGTATATATACCGGCATCCTCGTCTAATAATGGCTCTTTGGTCTCGCGTCTACCATTCGACCCGGAGCCTCGTCTCTGTAACCTCACTTCGGGCCCCACCACACATTGTTGCTACACGCATGCTTTCAAAACAAGTAAATGAGAACACACGCTAACTCTAGTCACAACACAGTTAACGGAAAAAAACTTTGTTGTCTATATGAAAACAGGCTTTTGTGTTTTTATGTGCAGCTCATCGCGTTTGTCGTGTGTTTCTACGTATCACTTTTCAGATCCCAGCGCATTATGTTTCGTTCATATTCCTCGGCCGCTGCTCATTGCATGCAAGGAATGTTGCAATGTTCAGTTTGCGTCCACAATGTTAACTCTTTCCTTGCCGCACCCACTGAGCATCACTAGCCCGCTAACACCGAATGCGTGACCGCTAGCAAACATTTTCATCCCTTTGCAGGTGCTGTCAATGTATAAATGGTAAAGACACAAGAGCACAAACGTCAAATTTAAAGCGCGCTGATGGGAAAGCCCAGGAAACCGCTCTGTCCCTTTTTTGTGCGACTGCAACTATAGGAGGAATTGAATGGAGCCTGCAGGGGCGATGCACTGGCCACTGCAACTAGCTTAACTCACAGGTGGAACGATTAAATGAGCAGGTTTCAGTTTAAATCAGCACATTCGCAGCTCACAACCCGAGTGCCGCTTTTTCAAGGCAGCTACTGAGAGGCCTCGGAAAACTAGGGAACTGGCTCTTACCACGGAGGTGGTTCTGAGGTTTGAGCTGGGACAGCTTTGGCGACGCCCTTGAAGATGAATCTGGCCGCCGGGCTTCGGACCTCGTCGTCTTCTTGGTGCGCTCCTATCTCGTCATCGAAGTCACGTGCCCACAATTCCCTTCTTCCTTGCCTTTGTCGCAACATCTACATTTTCCCTTTAGTGCAGGAGTACGTAGATTTTATAACAATCATAGTCGAAGAGCACAACTGAGTAAAAAAAAAAAAAGAAACACCAGCGCTTACTCACAACTAATCGTTTATCGGGAAGAAGAAAAAACAAGTTATGCACGAAAGAGCATCAACGCTACCGCACAATTTGTCCGTGAATGGGGTCGCATGAAAAATCAAAAAGAAAAAAAAATGGAGTGGACACTTAAGTCCCGCCTTTAAGGATATGGCGTGATAGCGTTAGTGAGTGAATGCCCCTCTATGGGGAATTGCGCAATTGTGCCCTGCGCCACCGGTGGGTCTTGTTCGTCCAAGTAGTTCTTCGCAAGCAACCGCTTGCGATCAATCATTAATTTAGCTGACACCTGCCAGTGTGTTTAGTTTTCTCACAGTCAACTGGGCAGTTGTTTCTGGTGACCTGACAAGGTCACGTGACCTAGGTTGCCCTCCTAGTTTGCTCCTCCCGGGGGTAGGTGCCAGGGGCAACCTGTTCATTGCCCACAACGCCGACGCCGGATTTTCATCGTAACGGGGCCTCTAACGCTATCGCGTTAATATGGCGACAAAGAAAAATGACGCAACGCGAATATATGCACCCATTGCATGGGGGACGTTCGCACCTATTCTTCTCCGGCTCTAGTATGGAACCCCCCCCCCCCCCCTCTTACAAAAATGGTCTGTAGAGAGTCTATAGACTCCTTATACACTCTGTTGCCTCCCTATAGATATTTATTTTTTTCTATTCATATTCTATAGACTGTCTATAACGAAAGACTACTAAAAGTGTATGGGCATAAATCTATAGATTGTCTGTAGGCTGTCTATAGAATTTGTATTGCCTATAGACAGCTTTCTAGGGTTTGTATATAGAGAATCTATAGAGTTTATCGACAGAAGTCTACGGACAGTGTATAGACTGCCTAAAGAAATTTTTCTAAGGGCCCTTCCAAAGCCTAGGCGGACGCTGAAGCCAATAGCCCAACCTGTCGCCTCCCGCGCTCTCTTCCTCTGCCGTCTCGCACTTTCCCTCTCCCATTTCTCCTCTAAAAGAGGAGAGGAGGAGTTCCTTTCTCCACTTTGACACCTGCCAACCTAGGTAGGTGTCAGGTGGCGCTGCGGTCGCCGACGGCGGTTGCTTGAAACTAAGGAACGAGATAAATATAACAAATGAGCTCAACCTTTACACAAACTTGGTAATGCGGTTACGTATCGTTAGGTAGTGTTCTCTCACCAAAGAGAACTGGTTTTCAACTACTGTGAAGGGCACGCAGAGCCCGCTGTGCTCATTCGCCGCACAAGCAAGCGACGCGAGGAATGACTCCCCAGCGCAGCGGCCGCTTTCCTCCCTGCCTTGAGTCTCGCTTTATTGAGTTTATCAAAGGGTATTCTCGCACGCAGGCAAGCCATAGAATCGACCGACACGACAAATGACTTAATGTCCAGCTGGCCTAAGTGACCGCTCTGTTGTGAGCCTCTACCTGCTTCATTGTCTTCTGATCCATAATATTACTCGAGGCTATCGTGATACTCCCGATAAAAGGCTGATGACCTGAGTGATGCGTTTAGCGCATGTCGAAAAAAAAAGGATAGAACAGAACAATCCGGCCATCACAATGAATGAGATGATGTGGTTAATTCTCGACCCTAGAGCTTGATTAGCATTCGGTTTTGGACTCCACATGGTGACAGCAGGAGCTTAGTATCGACTGTTTTAAGTGATTGTGTTTTCAGCCATGCAGATCAGCCAGATGTAAGGTTTGTGCCTGCTTCGTGGTCCACATTCAGCATTTAAGTGTCGCTATACGGTGGACCAATTGCCGGCAGAATCCGGAAGGCTAACCCCACCAGCCTCAGCCTCTCCTTAGCATTTGTCACGAACCGAAGGCTAAGGCCTATGCACGCAAAAAACGGCAAGCGCGGAAGTGTGCTTCGTAGGGGCGGGGTCTTTGCCTCGCCGTGTCGAGCGTTAGGGTTGGGGCAGATCGCCGGCTCTGGCCGGCTCAGGTCGATCTGCGGTGAAACCGAGTGGCGAGATCCAGGAACTCTTGGCTTACGTCAAAAGCGGACGGAAGGTAGCCAAGCTAAAGAGTTGGCATGAAAATGAACGGCAGCGCCTTCACCAAAAGATAGCGTAGTGGCAAGCCTTAGAACAAACGTAATGTCTTTGCCAAAAGTAACCGGGCAACGGTGGTTTCTTTCTTAGTCGCGTCGCGAAGCACTTATTGCAGCTCTTAAGCTTCGAATCTGTGTAAAGTAAGGCGAGCCCTTGTCCTCACGTTCTGACACATTTAGGTCTTTAAGGGTGCGGTAAAGGTTACATTATACGCTTGAGAAGCAAAAACCTGTTGCTCGGTTACTTTTGGCAAAGGGATACGTCATACGATGACGCATAGTTCGGTGGCCAGCGTGCCTAGCGCGAGGACTCCGTCCTAGTGGTCGTTCGTCTTTTGAGACATGACACGTACCTACAATCGTGGATTGGCCTAGATTTGGTTATGAATGCCATATAAATTAATTTGACATTAATGGAATGTAAAAGCGGGAATTATGCGCAAAGCGCCACTGCCCGCTTTGTCGTCTTCTGGTAGAAAATAATGTATTTACTGGCGCATCATAAGCACGCAAGCTATTTGAGCACGAAGGGATAGGAAGATGAAGCACAAAACCTAGCTCGAGGAAGATTCAGAAGAAGTTGTTTTCTCGATAGGCTGGCCGCACTGTCCGCTCTCGTGCTACATTTCTCCCGAAGCCTTTCTCTACTCAGACGTTAACGGCCACTCGACGCAAGGCCTTGAGGAGGAACCTCTGGTGCCATGACGAAGAGGGAGAGGGGTGGCTGGGAGGAAGATCCCGGCGCCAGCACAAGTCGCCTAGTCCTAACGCCGGAGCGTCCTCCCAAGCCGCGGGTCTACGACCGTAAGAGTGAACGGGAACAGTCTCGGTCGGGCAGCGAGGCAGGAAGCGCCGACCACTCGCGACGCGAGAACGACGAGACCACTTCCCCGCGCCGCGCGGATCGATCGAACAACTGGAGGAAGACCTCAGATGAAGGCGCGGATGAAGAACGGGGTGATCGACAGAGGCCGGCTAAGCCAGGATCGAAAAAGACCGACAAGACTCCTCTGAGCCCCAAAATGAAACGGCAGCTTGAAAAAGGAGGCGACCGCCAGAAGAGCATTAACTCATACCATGACGCGCGGGGTGCTGCTTCACCGGCTGCCGACGGAACACCAGACCCCCGACAAGAAGACAAGAAAGCCTCTGTGTCAGGCAGCCCAGCGAAATCCGCCGGCAAAGTCACGGACGGTGCCAAAAAAGAGCCGGCCCTCAAGAAGGGTCCTTCACTCGGCAAATCTAAACCTACTGGACTTGACTCGAGAAAGAAAGGCAGCCCTTCAGAATCGCCACCGAAGAAATCGAAGAGGTCGTCCCCTGCCACACCCGAGGTCGAGAGGGACGAAGACGAAGCGGGCGAGAACCAACAGCCGCAGCTCATTGGTGGATGGCTGAACATTCTGGTATGTGCCGAGCACTCATTCCTAGCTGCATTTAATAATGTCTACTTGTGGGACGAAATCGCCTGCCTCCATTGCTGCTTCTGCCATCGGCTGTACCAGGCGTCAGCTTTACCGTAGGACGTGGGGAGAGTAGCAGCATAGTAGTTCAGGCGTTTTATGCACACAACCGGACGCTTACTCGGTGCGGCAGAAAATATCAAGCCCATTGTAAGTACTGGATATTGATCTGCCGCGTCTTCTGCAACTTTCTCATAATTATTACAGTACTCCTACAATTGGACACACTGCTACGTATCACTATAGCTTATTGATTTTTTTACATATTTATCATCACTGACAACCATCACTTTGTTGCTCCACAAACTATTAGGCTGACTAAGAAACTTTTTTCTGAGTTCACATTCCCATAGATTAAGGCCAGATATCCAAAAACTTTGCGCATCCTCGCAGACTGCCATCTTGGAGAGTGATTTAATCCTATCGTAAATTTCGCGAGCCTGGTTTGCGTGTGTACTTCTGACAGAGTGGAAAGATCCCGAATGCACCGCAGCTGCAATCCTCTCGAAGTCCAGGATGAAACACTTCTCCCATAATACATTTGCAGCGCGGTGCACCCAGCGCTCCCCCTGAAGAGCACCCAGGTGGAGAAGGCGGAGATGCGGGTAACCATACTGGCTCCAAGGTGAGTGGCCAGAAACCTACGTCCTCCAGTAGCCCTGCCAAGAGCGACCTCAGGGCGAGAGAGAGAGAGGGAAACAAGTTTAATGAAACACCAGTCAATGAACGCCAGGAGAGAAAGTCCATCTGTCCCGTTGACCCTAGTCGTCGGCCGGAATCCCTTGGAACACAGCAGCAGCAAGGGCTTGACTGATGATGTCCTGCTGGACGTTAGGGTCTGGGCTGCAGAGCAAAGCCTCCCAGGATTTTAGAGTGCGCGAGCTATCATACCTAGTCGGACATGTCCACACTATGTGGACCAAAGCTGCTTCCTCGCCGCAAAATTTGCCCTGTGATCTGAAGACTTCAGGGTGCCACATGCTGTAGAGTGGGAAAGAAAAAAAAATGCCGGTGGTTTAGCTCTGGTTAAACCTGGAGTGACGCGATAGCTACAGCTTGCGGAGTGGAACTTGCTCAGCTGAATTGCAAAGTCATCCTTTCGCCGCTCCGTTTCGCTGGACGTTCCTTCTTCATCTCCGTCCCACTTGTCACGGCGCATGCGCACAGCTGTGGCAGCTCGATTTCGCCGGTGCGCCGCGCCGCCGGCAGCAGCAGCTGCTCCGCACCACGTGGCTGGTCACGTAACCAACCAGGTGACTAACCACGTGATCAGCCGCGCCGCCGGCAGCTGCTCCGCACCACGTGACCAACCACGTGGCAGCATGGCAGCGCAGCCATGGGGTGACGGCGCCGCCACGATGAAGGTTCGAAATGCTACCGTAATGTAGCTATCGCTACAAAAAAGTTGTGCAGCCCGTCTACCACGCGAGATCAGGTATCACTGTTGAATACAATAGGGCTTTTTGGCGGGCTAGTTGTCAGCACCCCGTCGATACCACTGCGCAAGGAGGAACTTGCTTACCTGGATGACCACCTTCGTCCATGTTGACTCTTCAGTCTTTCATTCCCTTCCGTCACCCTTACTGTACAACATGATGTAACATTGTTTCTTGTTTCTCTCTCTCTTTTTAGCTGTGAATGTCAGTTTCCTATTCACTCACAGTTTCGAACTTCGTTTTCATACGCCATCTGACACGTTAAAGTTGCCCTTCATGCTCTTTATCAGCTGATAGTAGCCCGACTGGCAGTTTTGTTTCTGTTTTTGTTTTGTGTGACCTTAAACCATTATTGTCCGACAATAAACCTCAGTTGTTAGTTAACCACCTGTGCTGTCGTGTCATGCCGTTGTCTTTTGCGCTGCTTACTACACTTGAACACCTATCGACTTGGATCGACTTATATAGCTTTTCATGAATCTACACATGCACCGCCGAGCTCCAACCCTCCTCCGTTTCCACTCACCCCTTAAAGCCAATAGTGACACAGGCGCGCCCTTCTACGTTGAAATCAACTGACAGGTCTGCGACTCGCAGGCAGAGAGAAAGCGGCAGGCGGCTCAAGAGGCGCGTGGCCAGCAGCACAGCGGCTCCCTGTCCTCCTGCGAGCATCCCTACGACACACCGCTCAGCGTGCATACGAGGGACCTGGAGAGCGAGACGGTAAGGGTTAATTACCGTCCTTAATCGGCATGTCTATCAGGGACTCTCAAAGGCCTTTTTGAGTGGGATGGCACTCGATGGCACTTTCGCCCTTCGAACTTCTTCAAATCTTCTTGCAAACCATCTCTGCGCTACGGACATCCGGGAACTTGAGGAGTTGGTGCGCAATGTAGTTCCTGAACGCCCTTTTGAAAGTCAACTCCTGCTGAGACAACGAGTGAGGAAGCTTGGAAAATACACGGTGAATAAATACAGCGTTGTTACCATCCTGTTCTGTGGAACCGTCGTGGTATCATATGTCGGTCATTAGACATACAGGGCTGTTCCCTGGCTGTCGGCGATGTTAAAACACAAACTGTCAGCAGTCCTCCTGGACAGAATGTACCTGCAATGGTGATGCCATCTGGCCCTCCTCTCCTCACACTCATCCTAGAACCACTCCCTGTGATTTCTTCGCAGGCAGTGATCGCCGAAGCCGTGATACCTGTAGGGATGAAGCTAGGCAGTTTTGAGGTTTGGAGCAACTTGGTTCGATTTTGCGACGAATCTCAAGCACTCAGACAGACCGCTAGTGTTGGATTTATTTCCTCAGTGCCTGTGCCATAGTCGCATGGCAGACTCTCGAATGAGTGTGACATCTATCGGAGAGCTGCTTTCAAATCCGTTGACTAGACAGTCACGTGATCCGTGTCACTGGCGCGGTCTTCGTGGTCATGCCGGAGAGAGAATTTTACTGCGGTACCTGCGGCCGTAGAAGAAACGTGCACTGACGTCGCACAGTACGCGGGCCTCTATAATTTCGATGGAGGCGAAATTCTTGAGGCCCGTGTACTGTGCGATGTCCGTGCACGTTAAAGAATCCCAGGTGGCCTAAATTTCCGGAGACCTTCACCACGGCGTCTTTCATAGCCTGAGTCGCTTTGGGACATTAAACCTCCATAAACCATAAACCATCATAGCAGAAATTAGGAAAGTGGCAGTCTTAGAGCGCAAAACCACTTTGTCGTCTTTAATCGGTTTGGAATGGCTTGACTCAAAGACCAGGCATGACTTTGCTAGGCGATGCAGCCAGCAAAGATGGTCAGACGTAGCCAATAGTGCCACGTCAACAAAACGCTGCTTATTGTCTGCAGGGACGCCTATCGTGAGTTTTAAACCACGGGAGCACTCCCTCGAAATTTTGGATAGCCGCAAACTTATATATGCGGTTAGAACCTACCACCAATATCAGATAATCGTCAGTGCAGGTGAACGGCTTTAGAAACAATCCTCCTGATCACCATGCCACCTTCCCATCGATGTCGCTAAATATATTGCTGAGCACGCGTGCAACCCTCGGCCGAATGTACACACTCACGTTTCTGTACTAAGAAAGGACCGTTACACCCGATTACCGTCTGCTTCAAGAAAAAGACAAGGCTGGGCAAAATGTTTAAATGGAAACCAAACATCTGCTTATTAAGGCAATCGGGTCATTAACATCTTTGGTGCACACTCTCTTGCCTACTATCATGATGTTTTTCATGTGGCAACCACGAAAACTTATCTTCAGCATCAATCAACAAAACTGCACCTTCCAGGATTTTCATTCATCATCACATCAAAAAAAATTTCATTTGAGAACAAAAAGTTTTCTGTCACTTTCAGGGTAAAGTAGTGGTTCCAAATACCCAGCAACAACCATTTGCCTTCATGAGCATATGTGGTGTGTCTGTTGTACCGTTTTCAGAAATCTCCCTTGTTACCCAAAATCCAGGATCTTCGGATGTCACTTCGTTTCTTTGCACATAAAGCTGGAGTGTGTATTAGGTCGAGGGTTCCATCTTTGCTTACTAATATCTCCTTTAGTGGTATCGAAAGGAAGGTTGCACGATGCCGTGGAGGACTATTTATCGCTGAGGGCTTACAGGAACGTGCACAATTATCTGATCTTGACGGATTGTTCTAACCCTTCGAATAATATCGCGGCGGACCTCAAGGTTTTAAGTAGTGCGCTCATGGTTTAAAATTCTCAACAAAGATTCATATTGACAATGAACTGCGTTTCCTTGCCATTTCTCGGGGGGCAATGTCGCACTATCTTTGCTGGCTGTTTCACCATCGCACTGTTAAGCTGCTTCAAGGCTGCGAGTCAAGCCATCCCAAATTGATTAAAAACGGCATGGTGGTTTCGTGAATTAAGACTGTGACTTCTAGTGCCTGCCACCGCCTCACTGCAGAATATTAAGCGTATAGGAGGTTGCCAATGTAAAAAAAAAAGACTGGTTTCTCTGAAGACATCGCTTTCAGCGCAGGCGGCTAAGTCCTCTGGTAGGCTGTCAGAGGCCAACAGACGGGGTCATGAAGGTAGTCAGTACCGTAATCAGGCTTTCATGCACTGTGTCCACAGGCTTTCCCGTGGTTTGAGAGCTTGGCTGAGAAATTCGACGTTAGGGTTATTCTTTGGGCTCCATTAAAGCTCGCTGCATTTTGCTCCGAGCTCGGCAGAACTTTAGCGGCCGGTGGCCACATAAACGGGAGGGCAGCACAACAAAACACGTCTCGCCTCTCATCGTAAATAGAAAGTGCGTTGTTTACAGAGTGCCGTTATCATGCGGTAATTTATACAACGGGCAACTTGGCTGTTTTGTGAACGTGCGGCATTTTGACCGTGCAAATTTACACGACGGTGCTTCTCTTTACAGCATTTTAGAGCACTGCCGAAAATGTGCATGACACATTTTCTGAGCACTACTATTCTGTTTCTTCATCAGGAACAGGTAACCCCTGAGAAAGTGGAAGCCTTTTTATTAAAAAAAAATATGCTAACTGATACGTCAGCCTTCAGCGACCCTGTCAGATAAAGAATTCCGTAACCTTCGTAATTCCGTGATTTTTATGCCAGGCGTTTAAATTTGTCGCCACGCGATCGCTATATCCATTGTCAACGTTGGTTTCTCTGCATGTATTCCTCCGAATTTTTTATAGCTTGAGCTCGGCGCATGATAGCCTTAGTTGCTTATGCGCCATTAAACCCAACACAACACTCCTCCACATTTTCATCAAATAATGAGCTGTTTGTCAGCGCGTGGTGGCTTCCTTCTTTTTGTGTGTCCCGCGTAGTTTGCCCTGTTTCTTCATCAAAAGCATATGAAATCGCAATACGAAAAGATAATAAATGTGTGCAAGGCTTCTGCAAGAATTACACCAGCTCAATAATGTGAAACGTTTAGAAAGCGAGCGTTAAGTCAAAAAGAGGAGCAGGAATGAAGCCAGAGCTTGCACCAGACGGGGTTCGTGCGAGGCTACTCATATAAGCAGAACGATCAGATTGTCAAGCGGCAATAACGAATGTCAATCAAAGAACGCAAGCGCTTGCGCTGCATGCTGCTTAGTGCGATCAATAGAATGTGAAAAGTGCGATTCAAGAAATCTTCTAGGCCTGCTTGCGTAGAATCAATTCTTGTGCGGCTTATCGACGTCTCACCCTACCACTCGCAATTCAAACCGGCAATAATATAAGTTATATATTCTCCTACCTAGGTGTTTTCTATATTTGTATCCCGCCATTTTATTACTTTGCGCTTCTCGTAAATTTTCCGCTAGGTATCATAATTCAAAAAGCAGCAAAGATTATGTACTATAAGCCAATATCAATCTAACGGTTTGCGATAACAACAGACATCCTATCTTTTGTGCCAAATTTTTTCGAGCGTTGCATGGCTGGTCTCACCAAAGAGAGTCGCTCCACCGCAAGGAGTGACTCACTTTCGGCAAACGCAGTACTGGGGCTTCGAGACGATACCACGTAATTAAGCCTAAAGTTAACCTGTTCTCATCCCAAAAGCCCTGCAAGAAATCCTTTATCGCTGGTAAAAAACTTAAATTATTTTTTAACCGGGTTAATTATGCCGCGAAATATAGTTTTATGTGCCAATAAGCAGTAGGAGCGCTAAATGCTTAGTCCAAAATAATCTTTTTTTTCTCCCAGACAAACACCCTAATGACATCTTTTGTCATATTAACACTGCTTGTGTTGCAGCTTGTGCAGGAAGACGGCGGCTCTGACGTGGAAGAGGCCGAGGGCTGGTGGTGGTGGTGCACCTGCTCCAACGTGTGGCTGGGCGGCATCGTGTTCTCCATCGTGGTGGTGCTGCCCCTCGTATTCATTCTGATGGGCTACAAGGGACGCATCTCCCCACACGCGGGGCCCGACAGCAACGCGTCGGAGGAGAGCAACCCGTGGGACGCTGTGACGCCTCGCAAGCCACGAGAGCCGACGATCGCTCCGGTACGAAGGGACGAGTGCTTTCCTTTGCAAGCGTTTGCTTCAGGCGGGAATGAATCCATGCTGGGGCTGTATTTCGAACAGTTTAATTCCGCTTTGATTTCGTCTCTTGCCGACGTGAGTCATGAAGTAAATAGCAGGATGCGGCGTAAAGAACGTCCGATTATAGGCACTGCCGGACTGCAGTGCTGTGTCCGTGAGAGCATTCCGCTGGCATCTATGGAGGCTAGTGCCGTGCGCCAAGCATCGAGCAAAAACCCGGTCTCTCGGACATGTCGCGGCTTGCAGCATTACTCATCCGATTCGCCCCGGCGGATTCGACGTACCCCCCCCCCCCCCCCCCCTCCCTTCGCAAGCACCGGCTCGAGACTGAACCGACGCTTCGCCGGCATCCCCTTTCCGGCAGCAAACTGAACGGCTGAGCCCTCTCGTCCATTCGTCCAATTCAAACGGCGACCACCGGCGTTTCCTGATTGGTCGATTTGTAGTGCTGGCTGCTGCAACGGTTCCCGAGGCTATAAAAACCTAGTCGTGCTGAGCCGGAACCGCAGACGATGAGAACAAGTGAGAGCGTAGCACCATAGCAGCATTTAATTTCATAGCAGCATTTAATAACGTTCACCCTTCAATTTCATTTACGGAGTCATACTCGATGTCAACCATAAATTTTTATTGGACGTAGCAGTGGATTTGTATAGCACCATACTCACAACTAAGCTTTATAGAAACCGACCGACAGCCATCAATACCTTCATTTCCAATGTAGCCGTGCGAGGCACTGCAAGACTAGTATCCCATACAGCCAAACACTTCGCTTTAAAAATATTTTCTCAGACGATTCCGACTTTGCTGACAACTGCGGAAATCTGCGAAATGCTGTTACAAGACAAATGTACCCACCACAAATTTTTGACGACGAAATAAAACGCGCAGATGCAATGGAACGCAAGGAAATCCTTCGTTCAGATAAACACGCGGAACGACCATCAAACACCACTTTAGTGCTAACCCATTGTGCGTCAATGCCCAGTGTTAACGGCATCCTCAGGAAACATCGTAATATTCTTATGCAGAGCAGCCGCCCGACGCGAATCTTTCCACAGCCACCCAGCGTAGCATACCGTAGGTCACGGAACCTGCGCGACATGCTAACCTCATCAAACACAACTAACCCCTCTCCAACTGTCTGCCGCCCTTGCAAAAAACCGCGTTGTAAGGTATGCACTCATGTGACCACTACCGCATTGGCAAGAAGTACTGGGTCAGACTTTTACTGTAAAATAAAAGGAAATTTCACTTGCAACAGCAGCTATGTTTTCTATCTGCTCGAATGCGGTGTGTGTAAGCTGCAGTACATCGGACAGACTGAACTACCCTTCAGGTTGGCATTCAATAACCACCGATCACATGCCAATACCCTTCCTAATCTTCCGCTCTCAAGACATGTCGCGACTTCCGGAAACTCGTTTGATAACATCACAACCACAATACCTGAATCTGGCTTCAAATCTCAATGACAGAGAGGTTCGAGAATCCTTCCTAATTTGCAAATTCAAAGCGCTAACCTCTGGTTTGAATGAAAACCCAGGGGAAATATCTTTTCTCTCAAAGTAGCGAAAATTCTGTTCACGGAAGTTTACGTGATCGTCCTTATGGCTTCTGATGCTCAGGCATTTAACGCAGAGCATTTTTACGACGACCGGTGTGATCCAACATCACACGATTATATTGTATAGTGACGCAGCGAACGCAGCACGTGTTGATGATTGCCGTTTTTTTGTGCCCGATTTCTTGCGCTATCCATGCAGTACTGTTTAGCATGTTTGAACAAGCTCGTCTTTCTCCTTTGCACCTTTATTCCCATCTCGAAGGTGCATGGCTCGAGCACAACACGTGTCAATTCGTAGAATACTTGTGTCCTGTATCACCTATGCCCGTGTACCTTTTTATGTTTAATGTCATTTTTTATCAGATGAAGAAATGACTGGCCACGTGTTTATGTGCCATGCCTTTAACGCCGCATTGCGTCTTGATTATTCCTTTCTGCGTGCCCCAGCGCTAATTTTGTATGGTATTTTAACTTGCGGCGAGCACGCGTAAACTCCGAAAGTCTGTAAGCCTCGTCACTTACTACGTCACGCGCTTTTATTACGTTGTCATTAGATATTATTAGCTGGACACATGTCTTAGTACAGGTATTTAAGGAGCATGCACGGATGCTTTGAGATGTATATATATATATATATATATATATATATATATATATATATATATATATATATATATATATATATATATATATATATATATATATATATATATATATATATATATATAATGCACCGGCGGCATAGTTGTATTTTCTTCAGCTTTATAATTATTCCTATTTCACTGACATGAATCAAATTATTATTGTCCCATTGCTCAGCGCCACAAATTTTAAAAAATGAAAAATTCCTCTATGCATCTTGGTTTCGGTGGCTGTTGGCTACCTTCGTATGTTTGTCAAACGAGCCTCTCACTTCTCTTCCCTTGTCTCCTTATATATATATATATATATATATATATATATATATATATATATATATATATATATATATATATATATATATATATATATATATATATATATATATACCTGAAGGAAGCCAACAGTCACCGATACCAAGGTGCATTGGGGAACGTTTTTTTTATAATTAATAGTGCGGATTAGGGGGAGAAAAATACTTCAATTAAGCTTTGATTTTTAAAGAAAACTACTTATAAAGCAGCAGAAAAAACAACCATGCTGCCGGTGGGATCCGAACCCACGACCTCCGAATATCGCGTCCGGTGCTCTTACGAACTGAGCTACGGCGACGGCTGTCCAATCTGCTGCTCTCGTGGGTATTCATGTTTATTGCGTGTAAGCGAACCTTGAGAGTGTTCACCAGCGCCACCCTCGCCCATAGCGGCGGACGTAGCACGTCCTGTATTACCGCGAGTGTGACAGGGAACGTCATCTAACGGCGAGGGCGGACACTGTGCTAGAGCCCTCTTATGCTACCTATGGCATCAAGACTGCGAGAACCGAGACCTCCGTTAAGCTATTAGCAGACACGTTAAGGGAAATGAGGGGCTCGTTTGACAAATACATGAAGGAAGCCAACTGTCACCGAAACCAAGGTGCATTGCGAAAGTTTTTTTTTGATAATTAATAGTGCGGATTAGTGGGAGAAAAATACTTCAATTAAGCTTTGATTTTTAAAGAAAACTACTTATAAAGCAGCAGAATAAACAACCATGCAGCCGGTGGGATCCGAACCCACGACCTCGGAATATCGCGTCCGGTGCTCATATATATATATATATATATAATATATATATATATATATATATATATATATATATATATATATATATATATATAGATATATATAGATATAGATATATATATATAGAACTAAACCTCAAAATGGCAAATATTCCAGACTTCAGATGATGGCATCTCCAAGCGTTTCATGCCCTTATGTACTACCTGCAGTTTTCCCCCGTGTGTGATGTATTAGTTTCAAGACGGCAGGAATAGAATTATTTCAGGTCACGTTGCACTACGACACCATTCCTATGCGTTACCAGAAACGTGCAAAAGTCCATCCCGCTTGCGAAGGGAGGAATATAACTGTTCAATGCAGCTCGGCTTAGTTTGTTAGTCCATGCAAAAACGTCAAAGTTTAAGGGCTTCATTGAATAAAATCTTCCGGGCAACCAAACTCGGGTCGGCATACAAGCGATCGCCAGTGACATGATCCGTTTATCTCGAATGCGATACGCAAAGACCACGGTTTTATTAGACAGCGTTGCTTACCGAGCCACCACAACGCGGTCTTTGTTTTCGCGTTCTTTGTCACATGTACGGTAATCCATAGCACCCTAAACTACTGGACTAAAATAGTTGGCACATCTGGGACGTTGCGTCTGTATATTGATAGCTCGTCAATGTTCGCGCTACAGGAAGCGGCTTACGACCCGTCGGAGCTGGATCCTCCTCCACAGGATTGCGACACTTACCCTGGTACCTTGAACGAAGCAACCTTGCCGAAGCCGCCCGTGCGCCAATGGAAAGCGTCCACAACGCTTAAACCGGTCAACAGGCGAGTCTTCTGCGTTGTAAATGTCAAGTGAGTGGACAAGCGTGGCTAATTGGCCTCTCATCACGTTGCTTGTGCGCAATCCTTGTGGCTGATGATTAAGTCTGGTGTGCACAATTGCGACCAACTAAGAACGAAAGTCGCGTTGAACTTAAGTGCCGCGGCGCACTTTCGACGATAGCAAAGGAGGCTGGAACTTCGAAGGAGAAAACGGATTATGGCAAAGGACACAGAACACACCAGCGACTGTAGGCTGAAAAGGTGGCAGTGTGTGCATGCGTAGTGTGGTAGCTATGCGTGTGACGAGAGCTTGTTTCACGTCCACTGACATTGCACAGCACACGTGCCATTTTGCCCAAGCACCACAGGTGGTTTAATTTCTTTTATTTATTACAACCTCCAAGACCACATTAAAGGGGTATTACGTAAGGGAGAGGAGTTCAGGACACATTGTTGATTCGATGGATGATTTGAATTACGACGGTCCGGAGTGAAGCACGACGGCGTTGGGCAAGTCATTCCAGTCCTTTGCAGTGCGGACAAAAAATGATGAGAGATGAGCACCTGTCCGGGCGGGGGGATGGCACTCAGTGACCGTAAGCTGAGAACACATGGATGGATGGATGGATGGATGGATGGATGGATGGATTGACGGATGGATGGATGGATGGATTGATGGATGGATGGATGGATGGATGGATGGATGGATGGATGGATGGATGGATGGATGGATGGATGGATGGATTGATGGATGGATGGATGGATGGATGGATTGATGGATTGATGGATGGATGGATGGATGGATGGATGGATGGATGGATGGATGGACGGACGGACGGACGGACGGACGGACGGACGGACGGATGTATGGATGGATGGATGGATGGATGGATGGATGGATGGATGGACGGATGGATGGATGGATGGATTGATGGATGGATGGAATGGATGGATGGATGGATGGATGGATGGATGGATGGATGGATGGATGGATGGATGGATGGATGGATTGATGGATGGATGGATGGATACGGCTGAACCCTTTAAATCGGGCGGTGGCTCAAGCCACCTAGCCATGCCATGAAATTTTACTCTTCTCTTGATTTTACCCACCAATCAGATAGCCTTCTCTTGGTTATTTCTACCCGCTTAAAATCTACTTTCCCCTCACTGTCCTTAAACCCCAATGCCTTGGGTAAGTCAGTCCCGCTGCCTTCCACTGTAGGGTGAAGCCCTTTACAGAAAAGTATCAAGTGTTCAGCCGTTTCCTCCTCCTCTCCGCACGCAATGCCCAACGTGTCTATCTCCTGGTACCTGACTCTATACGTCATAGGGCCGTTGTACGATCGTTTTGGAGCGCCTTCCGCCTCGTCCGCTTCGGGAGCGGTCCGCCAGTTTTCGGCCGCCAGGCGGACGTGAGGCGGAAAGGTGTTGTACGATCACTTTGGCGCTTGCGAGCGAGGCGGATGGTCCCAGCATGCCGATTGGCGCGCCGGGCATATCCGTCTGTCCAATAGCCTTCTCCGGCTGGTGGCAACCTAGCCGGCGCGAGCGCACCGCCAGCATCGCTCCACGCGCCGAAACGGGCTCCCGCATCCCAAGGGGCAGATCGGTATGCGCCCGACTACCTTCTCCCCTGCCTCCTTTCCTGCCCCCCTCTCCAAACCCCCGATATCCCTGCACACTGCGCTTCCACCCCCCCCCCCCCCTTTCCTACCTACTTCCCGTACGAGCGCCCCCCCCCCCCCAAATAATAACCTCTTTTCGTGGTCACCTGGTACTTTTTTCCGTTCCTCGGCGACCTGCACCTAGGCCTAGTAGGCTGCGCTTCGGCATCGCCATGGTGTGCGTGTTGAAGTTCCTGCTTTTGTCGGCGGCTCTCGTCAGCGCCCTTGTGTAGAGATTTTGCGTGGGTACATGGCCAACGCAAACAAGGTGAACTGGCAATTAGTTGCACAATTCGTCGCTGCCGACGCAATCGTCCAGCTGCAGCGTAGGCGTAGACGCAAGCCTATACGACGTCTTTTGCGAGATCGACGCCAACTGGGCGACAACAGGCCTCCAACAAAAGCATAGAGACAGCTTAATTCACTTTGGTACCTTTGTTTGACGTGTGGCACACACACACACACACATACAAAATGACGGTGCCCCCGAACTGACATTTGCACTGCGCACCGATTTTTTTCACACAGGCTACATAATGCTGCTGGCACACTGTCTCAACCTGCGCACCCATGATCATAAAACGTACCACTGTATCGTGCACCAAGGCGCACAAGACTGGCGACGCTGCTGTTGTCGCAGCAGAAAACACTGCGACGGCCGTGCAGCCAAGATCGTGTCAAGTCGCACACGCAGCAGTTTGATATGTAGCAGAAACAACGTCGTGGGCTCGCCTCGGTCACGATCACTGCAGCCATCGCAACGGAAGCGACCAGCTGCACAGCTCCAAGTTCATTTCAACATTCGGAAAACGGCGGGCGTCGCGAGTTTTTCGCAGATGAACATATCGCTGACTTGACGGGAAAGCACTCGCACCGACCATAATCACTTTCACTACGCGCACACTTGTCGCTATGCTGTGAAACTTGCGCACGCACAGGAAAATAATTCGCAGCAGAAATTCAAAACGCTTGCCACAACCACAAACAGCTCGAAATAAACACTTCGTGACACCGCCATTGCACAGGTCTTGCGTCGGTTTGCAGAGCCGCAGCAGGAATTACAAACGCATGCAAAAACCAAAAACAGCTCGAAATAAACACTTCGTGACACCGCCACTGCACAGGTTTGCATCGGTTTGAAGAGGCGCTTTGTCAACTCCGTCAACGTAGATGATTACAGAATTCAACTAGTGGAACTATCGCTCGCCACTGCTGAACGCGGCGAAGTTTGCAGCCGCTCTGAACACTGGTAATATCAAGATGTGTACAATATAATATGCTTCGCGACATCGCTGCCACTGCCCAGGCCGCGCTCCCCAGTTCAGTCGACGGATGGCCATCTTGCCCCGGCAGGCCGGGGCAGAGCAGAACCGAGGCGGAGGGAGGAGGGGCTCGGACGTCACTGACGTCACGGGAAAAGCAGCCAATAGCTGCAATCCGGTCTCCGGCCGGATGCGCTCGTCCGCCAGAAAGTTGAAGTTCACCAACTTTCCATCCGTTCACCGAACGAACGAGGCGGATCCGCCAGCTCCGCTCCCGAAACGGACGAGGCGGAAGGCGCTCCGAAACGATCGTACAACGGCCCTTAGTCCGCAAAACTCTTGTCCTGGCCTCAAACAACAAAGAGCTTCCCCTACAATTATCATAGATATTTTCTTTGACAATTTCTTGCTTAAAGATCCTGTATGTTCCCAGTGCTGATTTCGTCAGCATCCCTGTTTTCCGCAGGGTTCTATCTGTTTCTTTAACCTCAAAGGCAAATCAAAAGCGCCGTACGGTGTGAGTGGAAGCTTAGCGAGGCAGCTGTCAGAGTACAGTATCTTTATCACACCTGTGTAGAAGAAACAGCACTCACGTTCCTGTTATTTTCATTTTTATGTTGATTCCACCTGGAGAATTTCACTGAGGCATACTGCTTGAAGCTGCGTGTAATACCGTCTTGAGTATGCCTCCTGTTTATGGGACCCATTCACTGCAAAAAAAAAACGTCGCAAAGCTTTAAAGAGTTCAAAAATCCGCAGATTGATTTATTCGCAATGGGTATAAAAGAACAGACAGCGTAACGTCAGTCATTAACTTTCTTGGCTTAGAATCGCTGGATCCAGAAAAGATGCGCAGGGCCCAGGCTGAAATTTTTGCATTTAATATATAATAATCTTGTCAAAATAAATCATTATAAGCCCATTACTCCTGTTTCCCGCGCAGGTACACGTTACAATAATGAAAAAGTGATTAAAGAATATCGAGCACACGGTAACGCATTTAAATTCTCATTTTTTAGCCAAAAAGATTAGCGATTGTAATAAATTGCCAGGTTGTGTTGTGAACAGCCCGAATATGGAAATGTTCATTGACAGCCTGAGTACCTGGCGTGTGTGATCTTTCTACTGTTCATGCATGATGTGTTTGCTCATTCTGCTATTTTCCCGTCATTTTGTCCTCACCCCTGCTTGGAGTCAGGTGACTCCGCAGTATTTACTGAAAATATATATATATATAGGTTTGTATGGGTCAGCAAATATGATTATGGCACATTTGGTTTGGCTTTACAGGATGGACGTCCCAAAGCGGCTCAGTCTATGAGGGACGCTGTAGTGGAGGGCTCCGGATAATTTGGACCACCTGGGGTTCTTAACGAGCACTAACAACGAACAGTACAAGGACCATTCACATTTTTCCTCCATCGAAGTGCTACCGTAGCGGGCGGGTTCGAACCCACGACTTGCGTGCACTGTGGGATGTAAGTGCACAGTAATTAACCACGGCTAATCGAAGTTATACGGAGGAGTTATACGGATAAAAACTGCCGATCCAAAAGACGCGGGTTCGATCCCGGCCGCGGCGGTCGAGTTTCGGTGAAGTTGAATTTATAGAGGCCCGTGTAGTGTGCGATGTCAGTGCACGTTAAAGAACCCCAGGTGGTCGAAATTTCCGGAGCCCTTCACTACGGCGTCTCTCATTGCCTGAGTCGCTTTGGGACGTTAAACCCCCATAAACCACAAACCACTTCCTAGGGCCTTTGCGGGAAAAGCCGTGTATTGTGCCGTGTAGTTGTGTGTCGGGTGCTTTCGAGCAACAGGACACGTGATTGATTACGCGATAGCGTATACAGCTCGTCCGATCGAAAGCCCGTCGGCGTATAGTAATAGTCGGCACCGCGTGTCGGAAATAATCGGGGGCTGCGTAAACAAGAATCGTATCATGGTAATTTGTTGTCTCATTGATTGATTGCCGTATTGTAGGCCACGATGAGTTAATGAAACATTTTAATAATGAAATGATTAAAAATAAAAAAATGGAAAAAAGGGGTTCAAAAGTGTCAAAATGGTCAGAATGAAAAGCCAGAGTGCTTGGTGATAGAAAAGTTATAAAGTGTGTAATTGATCAATTGATTTATTGAAACAATTGAAAAATGAAAATGCATTCAAAGATGCCAAATTGCTCAGAATGGAGAGCAGATGACGAGTCAAAGAACCTAAAGAGTGGCTTCAGCATCAGGTGACGCACCAGAGGGCGCACGCTATCGCGTCGACTCATAAGCGCAGCGTGTATAGGAGTCCTCCAAAGTTTTAAATGCATATGCGGTGCCCGTCTGACAGGCGCTTATCGCTTACGACCAATGTGACTGATCTCTCAACTTACCCGGCAATCAGAGCAGGTAACTTGGTAACCCTGAATAAACTGCCAAACATAACACGGCTATTTGAATAAGAATTTGGTCCTCCTGTAATCTGATTCAAACACGCAACGTTTACCACAGGAACATCGAACTCCTTCTTGAGGTACTGGTTCTGCTTGGACATAGGTATTGTTATTAGTTTTATTCATTATTTTTTGTTTCGCAAAAGCTTCCCGCGAGGTAGTGGTTCTGCATGGACATAGATATTGTTATTAGTTTTATTCATTATTTTTTGTTTGGCAAAAGCTTCCCGCGAGGTAGTGGTTCTGCTTGGACATAGGTAGTATTATTAGTTTTGTTCATTATTTTTTATTTGGCACAAGCTCTCCGCGAGGTAGTGGTTCTGCTTGGACATATGTATTGTTATTAGTTTTATTCATTATTTTTTGTTTGCCAAAAGCTTCCCGCGAGGTTGTGGTTCTGCTTGGACGTAGGTATTGTTGTCGGTTTTGTTCATTATTATTTATGTTGCAAAAGCTTCCCGAGAGGTAGTGGTTCTGCTTGACATAGGTATTGTTATTAGTTTTATTCATTATTTTTTGTTTGGGAAAAGCTTCCCGTGAGGTTGTGGTTCTTCTTGGACATAGGTAGTGTTATTAGTTTTATTCATTATTTTTTGCTTGGCCAAAGCTTCCCGCTAGGTAGTGGTTCTGCTTGGACATAGCCATTGTTATTAGTTTTATTCATTATTTTTTGTTTGGTAAAAGCTTCCCGTGAGGTAGTGGTTCTGCTTGGACATAGGTAGTGTTATTAGTTTTCTTCATTATTTTTTTTTGGCAAAAGCTTCCCGCGAGGTAGAGGTTCTGCTTGGACATAGGTAGTGTTATTAGTTTTATTCATTATTTTTTGTTTGGCAAAAGCTTCCCGCGTGGTAGTGGCTCTGCTTGGACATAGGTAGTGTTATTAGCATTATTCATAATTTTTTGTTTAGCAAAAGCTTCCCGCGAGGTAGTGGTTCTGGTTGGACAAAAGCAATGTTTTTAGTTTTATTCATTATTTTTTGTTTGGCAATAGCTTCCCGCGAGGTAGTGGTTCTGCTTGGACATAGGTACTGTTATTAGTTTTATTCATTATTTTTTGTTTGGCAAAAGCTTCCCGCGAGGTTGTGGTTCTGCTTGGACATAGGTATTGTTATTGGTTTTGTTCATTATTTTTTATGTTGCAAAAGCTTCCCGAGAGGTAGTGGTTCTGCTTGACATAGGTATATTTATTAGTTTTATTCATTATTTTTGTTTGCCAATAGCTTCCTGATGTTTCATTTCTATGTGCGTGAATGGAATTTACTCTTCTGGCGGTTTATGCAAAATAAAAGGGAAGGAAGACATTGCTTCCAGCCACGGGAACTGCTGTCGCTATCTTAGACACCTGAGCTGCGGCTGGGCGAAGGTGAAATGACACGGGTGAAGATTTGAATGCGAAAAGGGGGTAGAAGAAGTAGGAAGTATATGGGTGAGCGAAATACATCAACCTACTACGCAGAATCGCACACACATGCACACTAAACATAAAGTAAAAGTTCTCGCGCACTGGTGTCCAGGCCCAGTTCCCTACAAGACGCGACCAGTCAATGTGAATATAGCCGCACGTGCGCTATATTTACAAGCCGTGCGCGTGTTGCCTTGTTTCACCTTGTATCATGCGCACGGCACACTATACTACACTATAGCTACAAGGGTGTTTTGCCCGGCTGCCTTTCGTCCACGAGGAGCTCACGTGGAGCATCCTGTCACTGGTCGGACAATTAGAGCTTATACTTCATACGACTGCTGCATTGCAAGGGTGCCTATGTGCCCTTAATACCAGACTCGAAGCGTGATCTCGAGAACAATTTTGCTCTTTGCCAGGCGCGCAGGGAAATTAGATGCAATTAATGTCATGGTGCCGGGAATGACGACAGTGATGACTGCCACCACGAAGTAGAAAAGAAGACTACGGAGAAAAACCCTTACAAAAGTTTTTTTTAGACAGTTTATAGACTGTCCATGGACAAGACTTCTGTCTATGAAGTGTATAAACTGTAATAAGGGAGTAATTACTCATTTACATCCACCCAAGCGCTGCCATACGGCTTTTACAAATCTACTCCACCTTGGGGGATTCCCCTAAACATTTGACCAAGTGTATAGACTGTCTGTAGACAAACCGTAGAGAACAGTATATGGGCAGTACAAATCGTGTAGACCGTCTATAGACAATCTATAGATTTATGGCCGTACACTTTTAGTGGACTTTTGTCAATAGCTAGTTTATAGACTATGAATTGACGAAAATAAATATATATAGCAAGGCAATAAACGCTATAAAAGCTATAGGCTGTCTATAGACCATTTTTTAAATAAATAAACTGTTTGTGCTTCGCAATTTATGTGTATGCTCTGGTTTAGTGGTCTCCTACGTGTTCTATCGCAGGTACACGTTTCAGCGGCAGTACAGCAAGGGTTTCGAATACAGCATCTCCTCTATCCCGAGTCGCTACTGCGCGGCGTTGGTGTACTACGCTAAGACCGTTGATATGTCTGGCAATATCCGCTACAAGGAAGAGGGAAGACATATCGACGAAGCTCTGACCGCGCTCTTCCAAGCTGCTAGTGACCCGTTCCGAAAGCGCACCATTCCCATCTACCTGACTATCGGCGGGTCGCGGAAAGATAGCCGCCCAATATTGAATACTTTGAAGGACCCCTCACCGTTCGGGGAGTTCGTCAGATCCCTCAGGGGTTCCTCCAATTTTCAGGTAACGTGCGCCAACAACAAACTATAGTTACGTTTGCTTTCGACCAGCCTTACGGGCATACTTTGCAAGTTCGAAAAGTTGAAGCGAATGACACCAATCGCTGCTGAGTGTCGCGTAAAGGTTGCGTGTATAAATCTTTGCCAGTATAGTGCGGTTTTCTTTCGAAGCGAAAAGCTTCACTACGCTAGGTAAAGCAGTCGTCGCGTAGGCCGGAGGATGACCTTGAACGACCTTCAGGCCAACCACGTTAGCCATGTCTGACCATATGTGATACAATTACGGTGTCGAACCCTTGACGCATGGCCTTTAGTTTACCTTTGATCTCTGAGCTTTAACACTGGGTGACCTTTAGGTTGACCTTTGACCTTAAGAACATCCGGCGGGGTGATGTGAAGCCACGTGATGACATCCGATGGGGGTGTCGTAAGACCATGTGATACACGTCATAGCCACGTGGTAGTGTGGGTACATGTAGAACGGTTGTGGCGAGCGTGTAGCGGAGCTGCCATGGACGAGCCTCAGACACTTAGCAAGCGTGCTTGCTTTTCGATGAATTCCAGGGTTAGCCAAGTTAAGCCACTGCCAATTTTTTCGATGCAAGAAGGCTAGAACAGGAACTTCAAGAATCGAACGTGTCGTTCACTCTCCAAACGTGCGCGACATAGACAGTTTGGAGACGTTGAAATTGAAATGTAAAAATTTTAATAGCCGCACTCTTTCGGTGTACCCTAGAAAACTGCCTTTACTGCAGCGATGCTGTAACTAGCGCGGAAAATCCCCAGTTCCATCCAGATTAAAAACACTCTCTCCGCTCATAAAGGCATAAAATATTGCGGAAATTTCTATTGATCAGCGCTGAATAACACAATGTTTGGATACTTCGTTAAGTATAAGTAAAAATTGTTTACCTTGACTAGAGATTGTATTATAAAGCATTCGCGTTTGCCGTTCAATCTCGTTTCGGGATTTACCATGCAACAAAAATTCTCGTTTACATTTCTCAAACTATCAGGAGCACTTCCTTTCCTTGCCAAAATGAGCAATGTTATTGGAATAAATAAGTGGAGTGACTCAGTACTACTGCCTTTTAGTGCACATGCAAAGAGTTGGACGGGCTATCTATAGGAGGATTGTATTCTATTATTCATATAATTGCAGCCTTGTACTGGCATCTAAATAATATGTATAATCAATTTTACACATTATGACTAAATGACTTACGAAATTGTTTTTGGTAAGCCCGTGTTGATCACTGCCACAATATCTATGCAACTAGAAGCTGCTAGCATGTTGTCGCACTTTGATTAAAGTGTGATCTCAGTTGATCGGTACCTTGTGAAGCCGTGTCGGAAGTCAATAAATGAAGCACATTGCGCAGTGCTTCTAAAATTTTAATCTGTAGCATATCGTCTAGGTCGAGAATCGATAAATTGACGCTTGCGTAATAATTCTTGAGCGCATTTGTATGTACACGTTTATTGCGTAGGTACGACTCCTTATAGCTTCGTTATTGCTGGAGCCGCCGTGGTGGTTCAGTGGTTATGGTGCTCGGTTGCTTGCTCCAAGGACGCGGGTTCGATCCTGGCCACGGCGTCGCATTTGTTAGATGTAAAATGCTGGTTCCCCGTGTAGTGTGATATCAGAGCACGTTAAAGAGCCCCAGGTGGTCGAAATTTCTGGAGCCCTTCACTACGGCGTCTCTGGTAGCCTGAGTCACTTTGGTACGTTAAACCCATGTAAACCAAACCAGCTTTGCGGGACAATCGCGTACTCCTGGTTTAATCCTTGCGAACACTTGTAAACACTCTTCACATTACCACACTTCTGGTTACTTTTCTTGCGTTCTTGAAAATGCAGCTTAGGCCGGCCCATAGTGTACTTTAATAAGCAGGTGTAACGATGCTTTGAATTCTTACTGAAGGACGACTTAGGCACAGTGCCAGGGCCCAACGCTGTGCATATGACATAAGTGCCAAAGTTCACATTGCGGATGTTGAGTGTCCACTTACAGCTAGCTAAACAGTAAGGGCTGCCACTATGACGTCAGACCTGACGGGCTGCTGGCCCAGTAGAGCCGGGCTGCGACATGCGGCAAGAAATATTTACTACCGGCATGCCATTTCGTACTTCGGTGATGCGAAACCTACCCGCCGCGGTGGCTCAGTGGTTAGGCCGCTCGGCTACTGATCCGGAGTTCCCGGGTTCGAACCCGACCGCGGCGGCTGCGTTTTTATGGAGGCAAAACGCTAAGGCGTCCGTGTGCTGTGAGATGTCAGTGCACGTTAAAGATCCCCAGGTGGTCTAAATTATTCCGGAGCCCTCCACTACGGCGCCTCTTTCTTCTTTCATTCCCTCCTTTATCCGTTCCCTTACGGCGCGGTTCAGGTGTCCGCCGATATATGAGACAGATACTGCGCCATTTCCTTTCCCCAAAAACCAATTATTATTATTGTGCGCTACTGGTGGCGTTTAAATTATGACCTCGGACTCTATGCTTCCGCCTGGTGTTCTCCTAAAAACTGGCTCTTAACTGACATTGTATCTGCCGCCCGTAGTCGAATGCAAGACGAGAAAAGAGCGGCTTTTCTCCGTTAAGAAACCCCCTTCCAGCCATTGGCAGTGGCCGATTATCATCCAGCATAACTATGCAGGGAGTGGTGTGACAGTGCAGAGACCGTGCTATTCCCGACAATGCAGGGAGAGGACTATCCCACTTCATCCGACACTCCCCGCATTCTGACGCTAGCAGGTTCTTCAGGATCGGCCGACGCTGTGGGCTGGAACGGGGTTCTTTGACGGGGAAAAGCTGCTTTTTTCTTCACTTTATTAAAGCGAAAGCTTTACCAGACTATTACCCCTGCCACACTAGCAAATTTAATGTCATTCCAATCGAATGTCATTCGATGCCTCGAATGTCATTTCGGTGTCTTTCGGTGCTACACGGTAAAAAATAATGTCATTCGATGGCAGTAACGATCAGTGGAAAAAAAAATAGTGCAATTCAAGCACATCAACGCGCATAAAGTGTTACAAATTGTTGTGTAGTGTTTTAAAAGCGGGTGAGAACATTTCTGGGCAATATTATAAGCTTAAAATATTATTTCTCGCCATTCTGCGGCACCTCAGCCATCAAAAGCCAAGCCAAGTACAAAGTCAACCGCAAATCCGAAAACTGTAAACAAACAAAATGGCTGACACGGTGGCGCGCAGCGACGCGTGGAGCGTGGAAATGACTTCTGAAAGGTGAAGTGCTCAGTGACATCTTTAAGTACTTCCGAGCTAAACGAACATGTAACGCCAACCAGAAAGAAACACGCAACCCAATATGATCATGGTCGGCTGCTGCCGTTGGCTGCTGCTGGGACCGAGAGCTACAAGTGTGAAGAAGTTCGCACCAAAATTAACATTTTTTAGCAGAACTAAATAAATACAATTTCTAACTTTGACAGTGCGCAGACGACTTTTTTCGCGTCGTTGTTTCTGCTGCGCGTATGGTGTCCAGAGTACACACATTCGGTTCGACATCGAATGCGAATGAGTTTCGTGAATTCATTCGATAGCGAATGTCATTCGAACCTAATGACATTAAATGTTCCCGTGCAGCAGCAGATTAATCGCATTAGGTGCGAATGCCATTCGAAACGAATGACATTAAATTTGCTAGTGTGACAGGGGTATATGCCGGCGGGGATCGTGTCCGCAAAATGTGTCGGCAGCAGATGTGGGCAACTCAGAAGAGGTAGCGTCAAACGAGTGGGTGTAATCGAAAGAAGATGATGTGAGGATGCTGCCAAAAAAAAATCGAAATCGGATGAATAGTTAATTAGAGCCAAAGAGGTCGAATAAGTGGAGGGGTTCAGAGCAAAAGTGCCGCGAGATTTGAAAACGCCGGAAGTAGGCAGAGCTACAGCGTAGTGTCAGATTTGAAAAACCGGAAGTGTGGACGGAACCAAAGCGTGGCGCCAAGTTTGAAAACTCGAAATGGGCAATCACGTGACCAGTGATAAGTGATCGATACGTAACCAAGATATAGAAAAAAATGATAAATTAGACGCAATTAGGCAATTATGAGAATGAAAAGATAATGGACGGGTATATAGTGAGTGGGCGGGAACGAGGCATGGTAGAAAATTTGAAAAATCGAAATGGTTGCCGGAATGAAACGAGGGTATAATCAGAGTTAATCGATAACCAATCAATCAAGTGAACGAGAATGCAACCATGGTGCCATATTTTAAAGGCGACCAGTGTCGAGGATGCATCAACGCTTTCGCACTCTTCCAAAGCGTGTAGCCGCAGTGATCTCTAATTTTTCGGCTATAGGGAACTATCACAAAAGTTCACTCCTTACTGTAGAAAAATATGGGATATAGTTTCAATCAATCAATTTATTTAGCATTTCTTTCAATACAGAAATAAACCTCCGAAAATAAACTTTTTAAATGATATAAAAAAAGCCGTTGTAGATTTTTTTCATGCCATATCTGACCATATAGCAGTGAAAGTAAATTAATAAATTCCTGAATGCTCACACTTTGAAGTAAGTTTACCCCTGTAGAACTTCAGATAAGGTTAGCCATGAAAATTTCTCTGCTTATGAATTCTACAAACAAAGCATAGTTATGCCTGATCACGTTCGGTAACTCCTGTTTTGGACTCATTTTCTAGCCAGCGCAAAGGTAACTGAGGAAAATATACGTTTCTGTAAATGGCACTGAATTAGAAAATGCTGCTTCGATAGTGTCTGTTGCATAAGTGTTGTCCAACCTTATCCGCAAATTATGGCTTAAAGGTTCATGATCAGCAAAGCGATAGTTCTAATTATTTTATTTCCTTTATAACGGGCGATATCGATCAGCATAGGCATTCCTATGAAGCCAGATTCCTGTCTTGTGCCTTAGCGGTCATTCTACCAGTCTTAGTTTTCAGTAAATATACTCAGTACGAAAGGGCTTTCCTTGTCGACTCGCGCGCGTTTCGCTGTATTGTTGGCGAAACCCTTCGACTCGAGCGAAATTGATGTTTATTCGGAAAATACCTAGTCTAGTTATTAAAATTATTCTCTTCAAGAATATAAAGATGCAGGCTGTTATCATTCAATTGCTTAAACTCTAGTTAAGAATAGCCACGACCCTGTTAATATTGGCAAAGTGCGGTCTGTACGAAACCGAAAACGTTTTAGAGCGAGAGCCGTACTCCTCGGGTTTCAACTTCCGATTTCGATGTGGATGAGACAATGACCTTCAATAGCCTCACAAGGCCAAACCGAACTTGACTGCCTGGTGGTATGGCCCAAGTTATGGTAGTGTGACCACGTGATCATGTGATGAGTATGACCATTGGGCACCTGACCTTGACATTTGATTTGAGAAAGTAGACACCACATCGACAATTACCTTCAATGCCCCGCAAGGTCAAACCGAACTTGACTGCCTGGTGGTATGGCCCAAGTTATGGTAGTGTGACCACGTGATCATGTGCGTATGACCATTGGGCACCTGATCTTGACATCTCATTTGAGAAAGTGGGCACCACATCGACAATGACCTTCAATGCCTCACAAGGCCAAACCGAACTTAACTGCCTGGTGGTATGGCCCAAGTTATGGTAGTGTGACCACGTGATCATGTGATGAGTATGACCATTGGGCACCTGACCTTGACATTTGATTTGAGAAAGTGGACACCACATCGACAATGACCTTCAATGCATCACAAGGTCAAACCGAACTTAAATGCCTGGTCGTATGGCCCAAGTTATGGTAGTGTGACCACGTGATCATATGAGCATGACCATTGGGCACCTGATCTTGGCATTTGATTTGAGAAAGGGGGCACCACATCGACAATGACCTTCAATGCCTCACAAGGTCAAACCGAACTTAACTGGGTATGGTAGTATGGCCACTTGAACATATGGCTTTGACCATTGGGTGCCTGCCTGGCCCAAAAGGCTCAGGACTCATTTTGTGCATAAGAAAGTGTAAGCTGCTAATCTATATGTACTATTGTAACTTGCACTTTTGTATTTTGCCTTATGTGTATGTACTATAGTGTAATATTGATACTGTATATCTTCTGTAAAAGTGTTCTTTCTTACTATTTTTTCCTTACTGTAATGTGATTGTAATGTGTATGTCTTATGTTGGTTGGTGTACCTTTCATGCTGCGTTAAAGTAGCAACTTGCTCGCTACTGTCATGTAATGGTCCCCTGGACCTTTGTCACGCTTTGTGCACAGCTTTTAGCCCAGGGTGACCAGCCAGATTTCTCTGGTAAATACGTTGCATTGATTGGTTGATTGACCTTGACACTTGATTTGAGACAGTGGGCACCTGACCTTGACCTTTGACCTTGACATTTGATTTGAGACCATTCAGACCATGCTTAACTGAGCTTTCGCTCGTATAACGAGGTTCAAGCCACGTTGAACCCCAGCTGTTTTTTTTTCGCTGCTCAAAGTGAACACCGTATATTCAAAAACACTATCTAGTACTCGCCTGCTGTTTCAACTTCCTTGCCGCTACTAATCGGGAGGCAAACTGCATGTCACTGCTAAGAGGAACGGAATAAAACGATACCCCTGTGGGCTAAGCACAAGTGGTGCCATAGCACACAACATGTGGTGTGGCATTTCTTGAAAGATTGATCTGCGAAACGCCTGGAACAAAAGTGGGAACCTAACGCTTGCGTTTGCCTTTTGAAGTGTCTGATATCGGTGCTTTAAAATTTCCATGTAAGGTCCTTAGCAGCAGAGGTAAAAGGCACAATATTGGAAGTGTATTGGCGAAGGCCGGTCCTAGAAAGGACCAGTGTGAAACCATTAGTTTCCAATATTGGTCCAATTACCTGTGCTGCTTGAGACGTATGTTGGCGTTATTACGTCAGGACCGCTTTTTTTAGCCCTATGATCACGACAAAAACTACGACTCGCTCGACTCGTCTTTATTTGCAGGGCATAAACCTGGACTGGAACTGGCCTGGAGACATCTGCACCGGTTATTCCGGCAGGACACCTGATTATATCAAGGCTTTTACTGATGCTGTTAAAAATGAGAAATTCGGCGTTATGCTTACGGTGCCCCCGTTGCTGAGTTACCTCGACAAGTACGGACTTCCGAAAGTGCTCCCGGACCTGGACTACGTCATTGTGACTACGCACAAGCTGCGTCGCCCGGGCGTGGTTGCGTGCGCTGGCGAGCGGAGCCTGGCAGCCAAAGCATTCCGCAAGATTCGGGACAGCTTCGCTTCTGCGGACAGAGAAATTCGCCGCAAGTTCGCGTACAGCATTTCGGTACGCCGCAGCACACAGATGTCGCTATAACCGCAGCGTCCGCGTGGCGGTCATCATTTCCTTCAGCAAAGAGAGCATGACCACAGTGTGAATGGAGGGGTGGCTGAATGCTAATGGCGTCCCTGTTGAAATGGTGTATTTACTACGCTAGGTAAAGCAGCCGTCGCGTAGGCCAGAGAATGACCTTGAACTACCTTCAGCCCAACCAGGTTAGCCATGTATGACCATATGCGGTACAGTTATGGTGCCGAACCCTTGACCCCTGACCTTGACCCATGACATTTAGTTGAACTTTCACCTTTGACATTAAGTTACCTTTGGGTTGACCTTTCACCTTAAATGGTGTATTTACTACACTAGGTAAAGCAACCATCGCGTAGGCCGGAGAATGGCCTTGAACGTCCTTCAGCCCAACCAGGTTAGCCGTGTATGACTATATGTGGTACAGTTATGGTGCCGAACCCTTGACCCCTGACCTTGACCCATGACATTTAGTTGAACTTTGACCTTTGACATTAAGTGACCTTTGGGTTGACCTTTGACCTTAAGAACATCCGGTGGGGTGATGTAAAGCCACGGGATGACATCCGATGGGGGTGTCGTAAGACCATGTGATACCACGTCATATTATAGCCACGTGGTCGTGCGGGTATATATAGAACGGCTGCCGCGAGCGTGTAGCAGAGCTGCTATGGACGAGCCTCAGACGCTTAGCAAGCGTCCTTGCTTTTCGCTGAGTTCCAGGGTTTGCCAAGCTAAGCGAATGCCAATTTTTTCTGCTCAGTAGGGAAAAAACTGTTAGGGCGGTTTCAAGCGAGCGATACCATACTCCTTTGTGAGCCTCGTCGCACGATAGCCACTGTTTTTTTTGTTTTGTTTTTATTTTCAGATAGGCGCTGACATCTTCAAGCTGGAACACACGGCGGAAGTGAAACATCTGGCGCCCATCAAGCGACTCTCGGCTGTGTTCAATGGCCGAGAAATTATGCTGGGCAAGACAAGCTACCCGGACGTGTGTGAACTCCTGGTGGTAGATCGGAACTCCGACGAAGAGTGTCGCGTGGTCGCTGGCAGTCGGACACAGAGCAAGCAAAACGGGCTTGAGCAGGAGGTGGGTCTTGCAGAGTGAAATTCCTCTTAGCTGCTAAGAAAGAGCACCTGGTGTCATCGCCATCGCCACAAACATGCACACTCATGCGCCTCTTTGTGAAGCTTATCATCCACAATGGCTTCCACACCGCCTATCCTCTAAAGTCACGGCGTCTAAGCAACAAACCCGTTCCTGCCCTAAGCTTGCATACGTGGCTTCCTATGTAGGCTCAAATGGCAACGGCACCACTTTTTCAGAATGCCGCTATATTCAAGGATTCAAATCTATATTGGCCGTAGGTAAAGCATGCCAAGTGTTTTTGCACTAGCATTTGAAATAGTGACGTAATCGGTGATTGAATTTTAGGCTTCTCCTCAATGCACAAAAGAAGTGCGGGAAAGTTTGTGACGTCGTCTTTGCGCTGTGTGAATGAAAGCATGAAATGCCAACTTGCCCAACAACTGATTTTAATCGCACAGTACATGGTTCCTTCGCATTTCACCTCCATCGAAATGCGACCGCCGCGACCGTAATCGAACCCGCGTCTTTCGGGTCAGTAGCCGAGCACCGTAACAACTGAGCCACTGTAGCGGCCTTAAGAACTTTCGAATCGTATAGCAAACATAAAAAAAACAAAATGTGTATATTGAAATGCTTCATTTGGCTGCGGCCCCATTCGGGCACTGCGCAAAGAAAAAGTACTATTTAGGCAACACACAATTTTTACGTGATGTGCTCAAGCTGCTTTCCGCAATTGCGATGCACAGCTGATTAAAGCGTGTGTGTGGGAATTTTTTTCCAGTCATATTCCAGCACGTTTCTTCAGATCTTCGAGGTAGGCCGGTTCGGTGTCGAAAAACCTGATCTTCGACATGCTCCCAGAGAAAGAAATCAATGTGTGATCTCAAGAGGGTGACCTAACTAGGAGGCCAGGCTGTAGCCACCACGCCCAGTCTATTAAGAACTCTTCCACGAGTTGTACAGCTGGCAAAGAAAAATTAAGATGTGATCCGTCATGCTGGCGTCACATGCCTACTGCGTATGCGCAAGCACATTGTCAGACTGGCTGACATGAACCATAGAGTTTTAGCGTTTGGAGATACAATAAGGACGTAATTTTTCTGACAACTCACGCTCAAAATGTGCTCACAAAAGCCTGATTGCAGGTATTTTTTTTTTCTCTGGCGAAATTTACCTTCGACCGAATGCAGGTGGCAGCACTGGCGGGGCCCCAAGAGCTTCAGCGTCGCATCAGCAGCTCGTACGAAGAGGGAATGGGCGACGCACCCGTCGCTGTGTTCGACGTCTTCCTGGACGACGACCCCCAGAGGCGCTGCACAGAGACCAACATGGAGGCGCCTCTGCTCCAGACGATCGCCGAGACTGGGCCCTCTTGATAGCTGCGACGACTATAGCCCTCCGCAAAGACATGGCACCGTCACTGCCAAGCGTGCTGCGGGCATATTTTTATAGTTTTTGCTTTATCCGTTTACAACTTTTCTTTTTCGTCAAGGTGAGATAAGTGTGAGACAGCTGTGCGCAAATATTGCTGCATACGTCAACGTGATCACATACCAAAGCAAAGGCAAGCCTACACTATCGTACGCCTACATTGTCGGACGTTTACGTGATCGCACACCTAGCTGCAAGCACACGACGTGTACGATAAATACACGAGGGGTGCACGATTGCATAGTTCGGCGTCACAGAACTAAAAAAAAATATATTGCACAGCTATATAATATTAGCTGCTGTAGACTTGCATTCTCTTAATCGACTGGTGTGGTGCTAAACCAAATTCGAATTATGTCCGCCCATGCCTGCGTACGGAGAGAAGCTGCGCATGTGCCTAATTGGTGTAATCCGATTATCGCCGCATTTTCTTGCCTTAACCTCTGCAGGCGGCAGTTAGTGAATTCGACATGCGCACGTCTTTCGCCGTGATACGGTCAACATTTTGGGCCAGGAGCAGGCCACGCGATTTGGAAATGGGACCTCACATGACGCCTTGTCCATGGGTTAATGGTCCGACTTTTGAATCCACCTCAACGTTCTGTTATCGGCGTTAATAGCGTTTCACAAACCTGCACCGTGACCCTGTTCCGCCTCTAGTCTACGAAAGGAGGGCAGCTGCTGTAAAGCCTAGTTTGGGACATTGTAATGCTGGCCTCCGCCTGTGCACTCATCGCAGCTTTGGCAGTGCAGCAAGGAACTACTGAGGCAGAGCACAGAGAAACGGCAAAGGCGGCCATACTATTGCAAACATTCCCCTTTCTTCAAAGCCGGTGGTGGCCTCATGTGAGCACCAGGTGTCGCACTATTTTAAGAAAGTGGCCGGCAGGTAACATGTACAGTCGTTGACAGAAATATACAGCCCAAGGGGTCTACTTCGCACATTCGACGGTCCTAATTTTGGGAGGGTCTAAGACTTCAGTTGCTCCCGCCTTCGTGAGATTGGGGTCCCTGAGTACGCAAGAGGAGCCGCGCTGCGAGGCTCAGAAGCACACGCCTTAGGCTGTATACTTTTGATAAAGACTGTACATTCGGTATTTTCAGGCCCCAACAAGCTTTGAAAGCTTTGTTGTCGCATTTCTGGTCGTAGAGACGGGGGTTGCAAAAAGAGAAACGGCATCGCCTATGTCAAATGCGCCACAGGAATGGTTTACGATGTTCCCCTTTCAAGCGGGTGTTCTTATGTGGGCCAAACTGACCGCTGCATCAATGACTGGCTCCGGGAGCATGTAAAAAATATAGAAAACAACGACAAAACCTCGAAGCTTATGCTGCATTTTTCTTATCGTGTAAGCACGTCTAGGGTTCGATTTGAGTACATGACTCTGAGCAGGAGCTTCAATGTATAGGCTGTGCCTCTTGTTTGGGGTCTTGCATATCAAAAAGCTATCTTATCGCTGTGCGAGTGACATATCTTTGCAGATTTGTGATTGTGAACGTGCTCTCCTCAATTCCTCCTTGCCATACCAAGCTGCGGTTGCGTGAAGTGCGTTCCGGTACTGCCCGCCGTCTTTGCGTATGCTCATATTTTCCTTATATTCACTGCTGTACACCTCAATAAAACAGCTTTTAATTGCGCTTGTTAATCGTCGTATGTGTCTCCTCTCTTGTCCTTTGTCTCAATCTTTGCGCTAATTTCTTCCGACTAGCCCGAAATCATGCCTTTCTCCTCCTCCGTGCTAAAGGCCCAGGGAACGGGCCTTTAAAAGCTGCCGCTGTAACATGAACTAGCCTTCTGCTTCCCTATCCTCCTACTGCACATTCCTGCGCTCTGTCTTTAACCCTCACCTCTATTTCCTCGATTTTCATTCCAATCTCCTCAAAATTTCTCAAAAATTCTTTATTCCTTTTTCCAAATTCCTCAATTTTTGTTTACGAACCGCTTGAGATAAGACTGGAGGAACTTTTCTTCTGCTTGAACCTGTACCAAACCCCGGTCAAGCCCCCTTCTTGGGTATGTGCCATCGCTTCAGAGGCAACTACTACTAATTTCAAGAGACCCTACTCCGCCTTGCTACATTTAAAAGAGTGCCGATCAAATACAATTAAAGTAAAGCACATTCTGAGATCATGTGACACTAGGTAAATATCTAGATCAAAACTGTCCTAAGTGAAGTAGGTGCTTCAGGACTGTCCTCTCAATGAAAAGGGTAAACTGAGCGAGAGGGCTAAGACAAGAGAAAGGAACACATAAGACACTTACTGTTCCTTTTACA